>OZ010607.1:74492442-74562442 GCA_963932145.1 Acanthosepion lycidas | reverse complement strand
ACTGTGTTCCTGATCAAACCGGACTCATAAATAATTACATCGGTTACACAACCACATGCTTATCCAGACGTCTTACGTTACACCTCTCTGATCACAGCTCCATTAGAACCCATTTAAACGCACATAAAAATTTACCAGACTCTATTAGAAACATCCTAGTAGAAAACACAAATATATTAACTGCATCCACCTGCAAAAAAAGATTGAAAATAATGGAAGCTTTAATAATAAAAAAGTAAAAGCCAACTCTTAACAATATTAACTACGAACAAGGCCACAATGTGCTAACCGTATTCGGAAATTAAAAACATCCCCACCACACACTACGACATACACAGAACGCACACACTCAATTAAGCTGAAAAATCGAATCATCCTTGATAATGGCTAAATGTATAGCCGAAAGCGCTCGGAACTATAAAACATTTACACAGTTCTTACACACCCTTTGTCCAGAAAAGAAAGCTCTTGTTAGAATACAAGAAAAATTAAATAAAAAGCTTAACCGTAGTACCTTGTCTGTCGGTTTTAATGAAACATGCATAAAGAAAGGATTGCTGCCTAAATATACAACTATATATATATATATATATATATATATATATATATATATATATATATATATATATATATATATATTCATACACGTTTCATTAAATAATATAGACAAGTGTTGTCTATTTATTTTATGTAAATTCTTTTCATAACGTCTGATAAGTTTAATAACACCATCGTTGAACGAAGAAAGAAATTCACAATATTAATCCATATTTTTTTAATACAATCTAAGCTTTCGGCTTACATAAGCCATTATCAAAGATGTCAATTACAACATATTAAGCAATATACGGACAAGACAGTGATGATAGTCTGTCATTGTTTACATAGATGATTTGTAAGCAACGATAAACACGTGCATATAAGACGCTAGAAGCGAAAATCGCACCGCATTTCATGACGTCACACATGACCACACGAGAGTGAATTGCAGAAGTATGAAGTATCGAAAGCCTTGGTATAAACCAATGGTTTCTGTTACCAATTATAGATATTTAAGAATATTTGTAGAGATGCCATAATTAATTTTGTTTAGGTTGGGTTTCAACTGTTTGATGTATAATGCTTCAAGGATTTTTTGTCTATTGTTTTCATGTCGAAGTATAATTGTTTTCGACAAGTATTTTACGGAATTGTGTGTGCGGGCAGACATGTTGTTTTAAATGCCTAAAACGTTTTCATTCAAATGCTGTGTCAAGCGTCGTGAAAGCGAGTTTGTGGTGTGACCAACATAAATATTATTTAATTCGTTGGAGATACAATCTCTCATAGTGCACTTGAATTTATAAACTATGTTGGTTTTTTTTCAAATCGCTAATCATTACGAAGAATTAAGTTGGATATACTAGATTTAGTGTAGTATATGATTAGTTTAATTTTTTTGCTAGGATCTGTTGTCGATATATTAGTATTATATATATATATTATAAAAATCAGGTCAGTTGAATCCGCTACCTTGGTTTATCAAATGGCTTCTTAACACTTTATTTTGTAAAAAAAAAAACAAAAAAAAAAAAAACAGCTAAAAGCGAAATTTTAGGAACCTAAGCAAAAAACATTTTAAAAAAAAATATTATATTATATAATATATATATATATATATATATATATATATATATATATATATATATATATATATATATATATATATATATATAAATTTTAGGAATATAAAATTTCGCTTGAAGATGAAACGGAGCTAAATACCTTAATTCAACTTAATTTTAATAATTATCATAATGTTTTCGGCTCTCGTTTTTGAAACATGAGAACTCTTATGCAGCGAAGGAATCATATTTTTAAACAAAAAAATATTATAATAAAATCTCTACTTCTGTATGGAGCACTGTCTTCTTCAAAATATAAACAAAAATATTAAGGAACCCCGGATTATGCACCCAACGTGTTCTTTTCTATTTTCTGCTCACCTGCGCACTGATATATATATATATATATATATATATATATATATATATATATATATATATATATATATATATATATATATATATATATATATATATATATATATATATATATGTGTGTGTGTGTGTTTATACATTCTTTTTATAGGTACAATTATTTAAGTAAATGCTCTGTTTATAATAAACAATATTAAACAACATTTACCGGCCTGAATATCCGAGAATTTTTCACAGAAAATATTCGTCTTCCGACAGGATTCGAACCAGTATCCTATACGAACCGTCATTTAGCTTGACGTGCCTTTGCCACAGAGGAGTGTTCGGTTAACATATATATATATATATATATATATATATATATATATATATATATATATATATATATATATATATATATATATATATATATATATATATATATATATATATATATATATATATATGTGTGTGTGTGTGTGCGCGCGTGCGAGTGTGTGTGTGTGTGTGTATTGTGGGTGGATGGAAGTGTTTTAACAAAGAACGGAAAATGTGTCACCAAACAACGAAAGATGTTTTCCAAAAGCTAAGAAAGGTATAAAGAAACAGGATAATCTCAGTGGGAACAAAGGAACGAATGCGAAATTGAAGCTGCTCTTCATTTCCTCACAAATGAATAGCATATCTGAGACAATCGAGATGCGAATCTACAGAAGGATACTGAGAATACTCTGGATAGAATATGTGAGAAAAGAAGTCATTTTAGAGAATATGGTAACTAAAAGAACATTTGTACTTAGAAAGAGGCAGTCGTTATTTGGGAGGCAATATATTGAGGAAAGAGAGCTTAGAGAATTTGACACACGCAGGACAGACTGAAGACAAAAGGCACAGATAGAAAAAGCAAGTGGTCTACTTAAGACTTTGATACCAAACTGAAAGTTTAGAAGGTTACATTGCTAAAAGAGAGGAAGCTGTGAAGAGTTATGATCACCTTTGGTCCAAAGGAAGACAGAAAAGAACATAATTTTACAACCGACTCCCGCCGCTATTTCAAATCTATTTTCACTGAGTAACCTTTGGCTCGAAGAAAATTGATAAAAAAACGAAAACTGGTACATTAATTGCAGTTGCAAAAAGAACGAACTAAAATGATTGGTTTACAGTGACATCCAATTAATATTGAATAGATCAAACGAAGAGATCGAATATTTATCGTTAAAGATCGAATGCACGTGCGAGATATGTAAATAAGATTGCCACTTTCCAATTTATTGATCAAATAAATCAGTGTGTCCAAAAACGAAAAGTTATTCGAGTAAGCCGGTGGTCTGAGTAGAGAGAGAAAAAAAAACAACATCGCAACACGCGCTATTTTCCACTGATTCAACCGTTGCTATTTTCAAAGATCAGTTTTAGATTAATAATGAAGTAATCAAAGTCATAAGCGGGCCAGGGGATAGGGTGCGATGGATAAATTGCCGTCCAAAGGTTGCAAAAATGAAATACTGACATTTCATTTTTAACAGATATATTTACCAAAATTACACAGAAATATCTTGAAATACTAAAGAGTAAATTTATTCAATAAAATCGCCACTGGCTTCAACGACGGCCTCCAAACGAATTCGGTATCGCCTGCAACTCTTCAGGGCGGTCTCCTTTTTAAGTTGGTGAATCGAGCTGCCATAGTCGTTGCCTATATCTATATATAAAAAGGATGCGATGGATAAATTGTCGGTGCGATGGATAAATTGCCGTCCAAAGGTTGCAAAAATGAAATACTGACATTTCATTTTTAACAGATATATTTACCAAAATTACACAGAAATATCTTGAAATACTAAAGAGTAAATTTATTCAATAAAATCGCCACTGGCTTCAACGACGGCCTCCAAACGAATTCGGTATCGCCTGCAACTCTTCAGGGCGGTCTCCTTTTTAAGTTGGTGAATCCAGCTGCCATAGTCGTTGCCTATATCTATATATAAAGAGGCTGCGATGGATAAATTGTCGTCTAATGGACGCACAAAAGAAGATAGCATTGACATCTCTTTCAGGCGACATCGGAATCACCTGCAAGAATTCTAACGTTTTCCTTGTTTAAGTTCTTGGATACTGACTTAATCCTTCCCTTCAGTTCATCTTTGGTGTTAGGCCCCGGAACATAATAATCGAGGAGGTAGCACTCTGGGAAGTTAGGTGGCCAGATGTAAAGGGTGATGTGGTCGCAAAATTTGTCTGACAGCCATGACTGGATTCTGATGTTTGTGTGGCATGGTGCAGAATCCCGTTGCGAGACATAGGGACCTCTCAGCAGCCACCCTCTTGACCCAGGGCAGCACTAGCTCTTCAACGCAATGTAGGCCCCCGTTTTCAGTCTGAGGTCATAGGGGAAGATGAACGAACGTGTTGTGGTTAGTTAACAAGAATGGAACATTTGTAGATATCTGTTATCAACATGAAAACAGGAATTATATTTAACGTAAAATACCACAAAATATGAAACACAAGAAAAAATAAAACAATATCATTAAATTAAGTTCATATATATATATATATATATATATATATATATATATATATATATATATATATATATATATATGTATATGAAATTAATTTCAATACTTCATGAGCTTCCAATCCTTAAATATTATTATTATTGATTATTGCTACTAATACTACTACTACTATAAAGCAATTGAAATGAAGATGAAAGAAATCCTAGTGAAAAATGAAGAATGCTTGACAATGCTTGATCTAATGAAAATTGCAGATAATATTACTACTACTAATACTACTAGTGGAAATAAAGCAATTGAAATGAAGATGAAAGAAATCCTAGTGAAAAATGAAGAATGCTTGACAATGCTTGATCTAATGAAAATTGCAGATAATATTACTACTACTAATACTACTAGAGGAAATAAAGCAATTGAAATGAAGATGAAAGAAATCCTAGTGAAAAATGAAGAATGCTTGACAATGCTTGATCTAATGAAAATTGCAGATAATATTACTACTACTAATACTACGAGTGGAAATAAAGCAATTGAAAGGAAGATGAAAGAAATCCTAGTGAAAAATGAAGAATGCTTGACAATGCTTGATCTAATGAAAATTGCAGATAATATTACTACTACTAATACTACTAGTGGAAATAAAGCAATTGAAAGGAAGATGAAAGAAATCCTAGTGAAAAATGAAGAATGCTTGACAATGCTTGATCTAATGAAAATTGCAGATAATATTACTACTACTAATACTACTAGTGGAAATAAAGCAATTGAAAGGAAGATGAAAGAAATCCTAGTGAAAAATGAAGAATGCTTGACAATGCTTGATCTAATGAAAATTGCAGATAATATTACTACTACTAATACTACTAGTGGAAATAAAGCAATTGAAATGAAGATGAAAGAAATCCTAGTGAAAAATGAAGAATGCTTGACAAGGCTTCATCTAATGAAAATTGCAGATAATATTACTACTACTAATACTACTAGAGGAAATAAAGCAATTGAAAGGAAGATGAAAGAAATCCTAGTGAAAAATGAAGAATGCTTGACAATGCTTGATCTAATGAAAATTGCAGATAATATTACTACTACTAATACTACTAGAGGAAATAAAGCAATTGAAATGAAGATGAAAGAAATCCTAGTGAAAAATGAAGAATGCTTGACAATGCTTGATCTAATGAAAATTGCAGATAATATTACTACTACTAATACTACTAGAGGAAATAAAGCAATTGAAATGAAGATGAAAGAAATCCTAGTGAAAAATGAAGAATGCTTGACAATGCTTGATCTAATGAAAATTGCAGATAATATTACTACTACTAATACTACGAGTGGAAATAAAGCAATTGAAAGGAAGATGAAAGAAATCCTAGTGAAAAATGAAGAATGCTTGACAATGCTTGATCTAATGAAAATTGCAGATAATATTACTACTACTAATACTACTAGTGGAAATAAAGCAATTGAAAGGAAGATGAAAGAAATCCTAGTGAAAAATGAAGAATGCTTGACAATGCTTGATCTAATGAAAATTGCAGATAATATTACTACTACTAATACTACTAGTGGAAATAAAGCAATTGAAAGGAAGATGAAAGAAATCCTAGTGAAAAATGAAGAATGCTTGACAATGCTTGATCTAATGAAAATTGCAGATAATATTACTACTACTAATACTACTAGTGGAAATAAAGAAATTGAAATGAAGATGAAAGAAATCCTAGTGAAAAATGAAGAATGCTTGACAAGGCTTCATCTAATGAAAATTGCAGATAATATTACTACTACTAATACTACTAGAGGAAATGAAGCAATTGAAATGAAGATGAAAGAAATCCTAGTGAAAAATGAAGAATGCTTGACAATGCTTGATCTAATGAAAATTGCAGATAATATTACTACTACTAATACTACTAGTGGAAATAAAGCAATTGAAAGGAAGATGAAAGAAATCCTAGTGAAAAATGAAGAATGCTTGACAATGCTTGATCTAATGAAAATTGCAGATAATATTACTACTACTAATACTACTAGTGGAAATAAAGCAATTGAAATGAAGATGAAAGAAATCCTAGTGAAAAATGAAGAATGCTTGACAAGGCTTGATCTAATGAAAATTGCAGATAATATTACTACTACTAATACTACTAGAGGAAATAAAGCAATTGAAATGAAGATGAAAGAAATCCTAGTGAAAAATGGAGAATGCTTGACAATGCTTGATCTAATGAAAATTGCAGATAATATTACTACTACTAATACTACTAGTGGAAATAAAGAAATTGAAATGAAGATGAAAGAAATCCTAGTGAAAAATGAAGAATGCTTGACAAGGCTTGATCTAATGAAAATTGCAGATAATATTACTACTACTAATACTACTAGTGGAAATAAAGAAATTGAAATGAAGATGAAAGAAATCCTAGTGAAAAATGAAGAATGCTTGACAATGCTTGATCTAATGAAAATTGCAGATAATATTACTACTACTAATACTACTAGTGGAAATAAAGAAATTGAAATGAAGATGAAAGAAATCCTAGTGAAAAATGAAGAATGCTTGACAAGGCTTGATCTAATGAAAATTGCAGATAATATTACTACTACTAATACTACTAGAGGAAATAAAGCAATTGAAATGAAGATGAAAGAAATCCTAGTGAAAAATGAAGAATGCTTGACAATGCTTGATCTAATGAAAATTGCAGATAATATTACTACTACTAATACTACTAGTGGAAATAAAGAAATTGAAATGAAGATGAAAGAAATCCTAGTGAAAAATGAAGAATGCTTGACAAGGCTTGATCTAATGAAAATTGCAGATAATATTACTACTACTAATACTACTAGTGGAAATAAAGAAATTGAAATGAAGATGAAAGAAATCCTAGTGAAAAATGAAGAATGCTTGACAAGGCTTGATCTAATGAAAATTGCAGATAATATTACTACTACTAATACTACTAGAGGAAATAAAGCAATTGAAATGAAGATGAAAGAAATCCTAGTGAAAAATGAAGAATGCTTGACAATGCTTGATCTAATGAAAATTGCAGATAATATTACTACTACTAATACTACTAGTGGAAATAAAGCAATTGAAAGGAAGATGAAAGAAATCCTAGTGAAAAATGAAGAATGCTTGACAATGCTTGATCTAATGAAAATTGCAGATAATATTACTACTACTAATACTACTAGTGGAAATAAAGCAATTGAAATGAAGATGAAAGAAATCCTAGTGAAAAATGAAGAATGCTTGACAATGCTTGATCTAATGAAAATTGCAGATAATATTACTACTACCACTAATACTACTAGTGGAAATAAAGAAATTGAAATGAAGATGAAAGAAATCCTAGTGAAAAATGGAGAATGCTTGACAATGCTTGATCTAATGAAAATTGCAGATAATATTACTACTACCAATACTACTAGTGGAAATAAAGAAATTGAAATGAAGATGAAAGAAATCCTAGTGAAAAATGAAGAATGCTTGACAATGCTTGATCTAATGAAAATTGCAGATAATATTACTACTACTAATACTACTAGTGGAAATAAAGAAATTGAAATGAAGATGAAAGAAATCCTAGTGAAAAATGGAGAATGCTTGACAATGCTTGATCTAATGAAAATTGCAGATAATATTACTACTACTAATACTACTAGTGGAAATAAAGCAATTGAAATGAAGATGAAAGAAATCCTAGTGAAAAATGAAGAATGCTTGACAATGCTTGATCTAATGAAAATTGCAGATAATATTACTACTACTAATACTACTAGTGGAAATAAAGAAATTGAAATGAAGATGAAAGAAATCCTAGTGAAAAATGGAGAATGCTTGACAATGCTTGATCTAATGAAAATTGCAGATAATATTACTACTACTAATACTACTAGTGGAAATAAAGCAATTGAAATGAAGATGAAAGAAATCCTAGTGAAAAATGAAGAATGCTTGACAATGCTTGATCTAATGAAAATTGCAGATAATATTACTACTACTAATACTACTAGTGGAAATAAAGAAATTGAAATGAAGATGAAAGAAATCCTAGTGAAAAATGAAGAATGCTTGACAATGCTTGATCTAATGAAAATTGCAGATAATATTACTACTACCACTAATACTACTAGTGGAAATAAAGAAATTGAAATGAAGATGAAAGAAATCCTAGTGAAAAATGGAGAATGCTTGACAATGCTTGATCTAATGAAAATTGCAGATAATATTACTACTACTAATACTACTAGTGGAAATAAAGAAATTGAAATGAAGATGAAAGAAATCCTAGTGAAAAATGAAGAATGCTTGACAATGCTTGATCTAATGAAAATTGCAGATAATATTACTACTACTAATACTACTAGTGGAAATAAAGAAATTGAAATGAAGATGAAAGAAATCCTAGTGAAAAATGAAGAATGCTTGACAATGCTTGATCTAATGAAAATTGCAGATAATATTACTACTACTAATACTACTAGTGGAAATAAAGAAATTGAAATGAAGATGAAAGAAATCCTAGTGAAAAATGGAGAATGCTTGACAATGCTTGATCTAATGAAAATTGCAGATAATATTACTACTACTAATGCTACTAGTGGAAATAAAGAAATTGAAATGAAGATGAAAGAAATCCTAGTGAAAAATGAAGAATGCTTGACAATGCTTGATCTAATGAAAATTGCAGATAATATTACTACTACTAATACTACTAGTGGAAATAAAGAAATTGAAATGAAGATGAAAGAAATCCTAGTGAAAAATGGAGAATGCTTGACAATATCTTGATCTAATGAAAATTGCAGATAATATTACTACTACTAATACTACTAGTGGAAATAAAGCAATTGAAATGAAGATGAAAGAAATCCTAGTGAAAAATGAAGAATGCTTGACAATGCTTGATCTAATGAAAATTGCAGATAATATTACTACTACTAATACTACTAGTGGAAATAAAGAAATTGAAATGAAGATGAAAGAAATCCTAGTGAAAAATGGAGAATGCTTGACAATGCTTGATCTAATGAAAATTGCAGATAATATTACTACTACTAATACTACTAGTGGAAATAAAGCAATTGAAATGAAGATAAAAGAAATCCTAGTGAAAAATGAAGAATGCTTGTCAATGCTTGATCTAATGAAAATTGCAGATAATATTACTACTACCACTAATACTACTAGTGGAAATAAAGAAATTGAAATGAAGATGAAAGAAATCCTAGTGAAAAATGGAGAATGCTTGACAATGCTTGATCTAATGAAAATTGCAGATAATATTACTACTACTAATACTACTAGTGGAAATAAAGAAATTGAAATGAAGATGAAAGAAATCCTAGTGAAAAATGAAGAATGCTTGACAATGCTTGATCTAATGAAAATTGCAGATAATATTACTACTACTAATACTACTAGTGGAAATAAAGAAATTGAAATGAAGATGAAAGAAATCCTAGTGAAAAATGAAGAATGCTTGACAATGCTTGATCTAATGAAAATTGCAGATAATATTACTACTACCACTAATACTACTAGTGGAAATAAAGAAATTGAAATGAAGATGAAAGAAATCCTAGTGAAAAATGAAGAATGCTTGACAATGCTTGATCTAATGAAAATTGCAGATAATATTACTACTACTAATACTACTAGTGGAAATAAAGAAATTGAAATGAAGATGAAAGAAATCCTAGTGAAAAATGAAGAATACTTGACAATTTTTGATCAAATGAAAATTGCAGATAATATTACTACTACTAATACTACTAGTGGAAATAAAGAAATTGAAATGAAGATGAAAGAAATCCTAGTGAAAAATGAAGAATGCTTGACAATGCTTGATCTAATGAAAATTGCAGATAATATTACTACTACCACTAATACTACTAGTGGAAATAAAGAAATTGAAATGAAGATGAAAGAAATCCTAGTGAAAAATGGAGAATGCTTGACAATGCTTGATCTAATGAAAATTGCAGATAATATTACTACTACTAATACTACTAGTGGAAATAAAGAAATTGAAATGAAGATGAAAGAAATCCTAGTGAAAAATGAAGAATGCTTGACAATGCTTGATCTAATGAAAATTGCAGATAATATTACTACTACTAATACTACTAGTGGAAATAAAGCAATTGAAATGAAGATGAAAGAAATCCTAGTGAAAAATGAAGAATGCTTGACAATGCTTGATCTAATGAAAATTGCAGATAATATTACTACTACTAATACTACTAGTGGAAATAAAGAAATTGAAATGAAGATGAAAGAAATCCTAGTGAAAAATGAAGAATGCTTGACAATGCTTGATCTAATGAAAATTGCAGATAATATTACTACTACTAATACTACTAGTGGAAATAAAGAAATTGAAATGAAGATGAAAGAAATCCTAGTGAAAAATGAAGAATGCTTGACAATGCTTGATCTAATGAAAATTGCAGATAATATTACTACTACCACTAATACTACTAGTGGAAATAAAGAAATTGAAATGAAGATGAAAGAAATCCTAGTGAAAAATGGAGAATGCTTGACAATGCTTGATCTAATGAAAATTGCAGATAATATTACTACTACTAATACTACTAGTGGAAATAAAGCAATTGAAATGAAGATAAAAGAAATCCTAGTGAAAAATGAAGAATGCTTGACAATGCTTGATCTAATGAAAATTGCAGATAATATTACTACTACTAATACTACTAGTGGAAATAAAGAAATTGAAATGAAGATGAAAGAAATCCTAGTGAAAAATGAAGAATGCTTGACAATGCTTGATCTAATGAAAATTGCAGATAATATTACTACTACCACTAATACTACTAGTGGAAATAAAGAAATTGAAATGAAGATGAAAGAAATCCTAGTGAAAAATGGAGAATGCTTGACAATGCTTGATCTAATGAAAATTGCAGATAATATTACTACTACTAATACTACTAGTGGAAATAAAGCAATTGAAATGAAGATAAAAGAAATCCTAGTGAAAAATGAAGAATGCTTGACAATGCTTGATCTAATGAAAATTGCAGATAATATTACTACTACTAATACTACTAGTGGAAATAAAGAAATTGAAATGAAGATGAAAGAAATCCTAGTGAAAAATGAAGAATGCTTGACAATGCTTGATCTAATGAAAATTGCAGATAATATTACTACTACCACTAATACTACTAGTGGAAATAAAGAAATTGAAATGAAGATGAAAGAAATCCTAGTGAAAAATGGAGAATGCTTGACAATGCTTGATCTAATGAAAATTGCAGATAATATTACTACTACTAATACTACTAGTGGAAATAAAGAAATTGAAATGAAGATGAAAGAAATCCTAGTGAAAAATGAAGAATGCTTGACAATGCTTGATCTAATGAAAATTGCAGATAATATTACTACTACTAATACTACTAGTGGAAATAAAGCAATTGAAATGAAGATGAAAGAAATCCTAGTGAAAAATGGAGAATGCTTGACAATGCTTGATCTAATGAAAATTGCAGATAATATTACTACTACTAATACTACTAGTGGAAATAAAGAAATTGAAATGAAGATGAAAGAAATCCTAGTGAAAAATGAAGAATGCTTGACAATGCTTGATCTAATGAAAATTGCAGATAATATTACTACTACTAATACTACTAGTGGAAATAAAGAAATTGAAATGAAGATGAAAGAAATCCTAGTGAAAAATGAAGAATGCTTGACAATGCTTGATCTAATGAAAATTGCAGATAATATTACTACTACCACTAATACTACTAGTGGAAATAAAGCAATTGAAATGAAGATAAAAGAAATCCTAGTGAAAAATGAAGAATGCTTGACAATGCTTGATCTAATGAAAATTGCAGATAATATTACTACTACTAATACTACTAGTGGAAATAAAGAAATTGAAATGAAGATGAAAGAAATCCTAGTGAAAAATGAAGAATGCTTGACAATGCTTGATCTAATGAAAATTGCAGATAATATTACTACTACCACTAATACTACTAGTGGAAATAAAGAAATTGAAATGAAGATGAAAGAAATCCTAGTGAAAAATGGAGAATGCTTGACAATGCTTGATCTAATGAAAATTGCAGATAATATTACTACTACTAATACTACTAGTGGAAATAAAGAAATTGAAATGAAGATGAAAGAAATCCTAGTGAAAAATGAAGAATGCTTGACAATGCTTGATCTAATGAAAATTGCAGATAATATTACTACTACTAATACTACTAGTGGAAATAAAGAAATTGAAATGAAGATGAAAGAAATCCTAGTGAAAAATGAAGAATGCTTGTCAATGCTTGATCTAATGAAAATTGCAGATAATATTACTACTACCACTAATACTACTAGTGGAAATAAAGAAATTGAAATGAAGATGAAAGAAATCCTAGTGAAAAATGGAGAATGCTTGACAATGCTTGATCTAATGAAAATTGCAGATAATATTACTACTACTAATACTACTAGTGGAAATAAAGAAATTGAAATGAAGATGAAAGAAATCCTAGTGAAAAATGAAGAATGCTTGACAATGCTTGATCTAATGAAAATTGCAGATAATATTACTACTACTAATACTACTAGTGGAAATAAAGAAATTGAAATGAAGATGAAAGAAATCCTAGTGAAAAATGAAGAATGCTTGACAATGCTTGATCTAATGAAAATTGCAGATAATATTACTACTACCACTAATACTACTAGTGGAAATAAAGAAATTGAAATGAAGATGAAAGAAATCCTAGTGAAAAATGAAGAATGCTTGACAATGCTTGATCTAATGAAAATTGCAGATAATATTACTACTACTAATACTACTAGTGGAAATAAAGAAATTGAAATGAAGATGAAAGAAATCCTAGTGAAAAATGAAGAATACTTGACAATTTTTGATCAAATGAAAATTGCAGATAATATTACTACTACTAATACTACTAGTGGAAATAAAGAAATTGAAATGAAGATGAAAGAAATCCTAGTGAAAAATGAAGAATGCTTGACAATGCTTGATCTAATGAAAATTGCAGATAATATTACTACTACCACTAATACTACTAGTGGAAATAAAGAAATTGAAATGAAGATGAAAGAAATCCTAGTGAAAAATGGAGAATGCTTGACAATGCTTGATCTAATGAAAATTGCAGATAATATTACTACTACTAATACTACTAGTGGAAATAAAGAAATTGAAATGAAGATGAAAGAAATCCTAGTGAAAAATGAAGAATGCTTGACAATGCTTGATCTAATGAAAATTGCAGATAATATTACTACTACTAATACTACTAGTGGAAATAAAGCAATTGAAATGAAGATGAAAGAAATCCTAGTGAAAAATGAAGAATGCTTGACAATGCTTGATCTAATGAAAATTGCAGATAATATTACTACTACTAATACTACTAGTGGAAATAAAGAAATTGAAATGAAGATGAAAGAAATCCTAGTGAAAAATGAAGAATGCTTGACAATGCTTGATCTAATGAAAATTGCAGATAATATTACTACTACTAATACTACTAGTGGAAATAAAGAAATTGAAATGAAGATGAAAGAAATCCTAGTGAAAAATGAAGAATGCTTGACAATGCTTGATCTAATGAAAATTGCAGATAATATTACTACTACCACTAATACTACTAGTGGAAATAAAGAAATTGAAATGAAGATGAAAGAAATCCTAGTGAAAAATGGAGAATGCTTGACAATGCTTGATCTAATGAAAATTGCAGATAATATTACTACTACTAATACTACTAGTGGAAATAAAGCAATTGAAATGAAGATAAAAGAAATCCTAGTGAAAAATGAAGAATGCTTGACAATGCTTGATCTAATGAAAATTGCAGATAATATTACTACTACTAATACTACTAGTGGAAATAAAGAAATTGAAATGAAGATGAAAGAAATCCTAGTGAAAAATGAAGAATGCTTGACAATGCTTGATCTAATGAAAATTATAAAGAAATTGAAATGAAGATGAAAGAAATCCTAGTGAAAAATGAAGAATGCTTGACAATGCTTGATCCTAGTGAAAAATGAAGAATGCTTGACAATGCTTGATCTAATGAAAATTGCAGATAATATTACTACTACCACTAATACTACTAGTGGAAATAAAGAAATTGAAATGAAGATGAAAGAAATCCTAGTGAAAAATGAAGAATGCTTGACAATGCTTGATCTAATGAAAATTGCAGATAATATTACTACTACTAATACTACTAGTGGAAATAAAGAAATTGAAATGAAGATGAAAGAAATCCTAGTGAAAAATGAAGAATGCTTGACAATGCTTGATCTAATGAAAATTGCAGATAATATTACTACTACCACTAATACTACTAGTGGAAATAAAGAAATTGAAATGAAGATGAAAGAAATCCTAGTGAAAAATGGAGAATGCTTGACAATGCTTGATCTAATGAAAATTGCAGATAATATTACTACTACTAATACTACTAGTGGAAATAAAGAAATTGAAATGAAGATGAAAGAAATCCTAGTGAAAAATGAAGAATGCTTGACAATGCTTGATCTAATGAAAATTGCAGATAATATTACTACTACTAATACTACTAGTGGAAATAAAGCAATTGAAATGAAGATGAAAGAAATCCTAGTGAAAAATGGAGAATGCTTGACAATGCTTGATCTAATGAAAATTGCAGATAATATTACTACTACTAATACTACTAGTGGAAATAAAGAAATTGAAATGAAGATGAAAGAAATCCTAGTGAAAAATGAAGAATGCTTGACAATGCTTGATCTAATGAAAATTGCAGATAATATTACTACTACTAATACTACTAGTGGAAATAAAGAAATTGAAATGAAGATGAAAGAAATCCTAGTGAAAAATGAAGAATGCTTGACAATGCTTGATCTAATGAAAATTGCAGATAATATTACTACTACCACTAATACTACTAGTGGAAATAAAGCAATTGAAATGAAGATAAAAGAAATCCTAGTGAAAAATGAAGAATGCTTGACAATGCTTGATCTAATGAAAATTGCAGATAATATTACTACTACTAATACTACTAGTGGAAATAAAGAAATTGAAATGAAGATGAAAGAAATCCTAGTGAAAAATGAAGAATGCTTGACAATGCTTGATCTAATGAAAATTGCAGATAATATTACTACTACCACTAATACTACTAGTGGAAATAAAGAAATTGAAATGAAGATGAAAGAAATCCTAGTGAAAAATGGAGAATGCTTGACAATGCTTGATCTAATGAAAATTGCAGATAATATTACTACTACTAATACTACTAGTGGAAATAAAGAAATTGAAATGAAGATGAAAGAAATCCTAGTGAAAAATGAAGAATGCTTGACAATGCTTGATCTAATGAAAATTGCAGATAATATTACTACTACTAATACTACTAGTGGAAATAAAGAAATTGAAATGAAGATGAAAGAAATCCTAGTGAAAAATGAAGAATACTTGACAATGCTTGATCTAATGAAAATTGCAGATAATATTACTACTACTAATACTACTAGTGGAAATAAAGCAATTGAAATGAAGAGGAAAGAAATCCTAGTGAAAAATGAAGAATACTTGACAATGCTTGATCTAATGAAAATTGCAGATAATATTACTACTACTAATACTACTAGTGGAAATAAAGCAATTGAAATGAAGAGGAAAGAAATCCTAGTGAAAAATGAAGAATACTTGACAATGCTTGATCTAATGAAAATTGCAGATAATATTACTACTACTAATACTACTAGTGGAAATAAAGAAATTGAAATGAAGATGAAAGAAATCCTAGTGAAAAATGAAGAATGCTTGACAATGCTTGATCTAATGAAAATTGCAGATAATATTACTACTACCACTAATACTACTAGTGGAAATAAAGAAATTGAAATGAAGATGAAAGAAATCCTAGTGAAAAATGGAGAATGCTTGACAATGCTTGATCTAATGAAAATTGCAGATAATATTACTACTACTAATACTACTAGTGGAAATAAAGAAATTGAAATGAAGATGAAAGAAATCCTAGTGAAAAATGAAGAATGCTTGACAATGCTTGATCTAATGAAAATTGCAGATAATATTACTACTACTAATACTACTAGTGGAAATAAAGCAATTGAAATGAAGATGAAAGAAATCCTAGTGAAAAATGGAGAATGCTTGACAATGCTTGATCTAATGAAAATTGCAGATAATATTACTACTACTAATACTACTAGTGGAAATAAAGAAATTGAAATGAAGATGAAAGAAATCCTAGTGAAAAATGAAGAATGCTTGACAACGCTTGATCTAATGAAAATTGCAGATAATATTACTACTACTAATACTACTAGTGGAAATAAAGAAATTGAAATGAAGATGAAAGAAATCCTAGTGAAAAATGAAGAATGCTTGACAATGCTTGATCTAATGAAAATTGCAGATAATATTACTACTACCACTAATACTACTAGTGGAAATAAAGAAATTGAAATGAAGATGAAAGAAATCCTAGTGAAAAATGGAGAATGCTTGACAATGCTTGATCTAATGAAAATTGCAGATAATATTACTACTACTAATACTACTAGTGGAAATAAAGCAATTGAAATGAAGATAAAAGAAATCCTAGTGAAAAATGAAGAATGCTTGACAATGCTTGATCTAATGAAAATTGCAGATAATATTACTACTACTAATACTACTAGTGGAAATAAAGAAATTGAAATGAAGATGAAAGAAATCCTAGTGAAAAATGAAGAATGCTTGACAATGCTTGATCTAATGAAAATTGCAGATAATATTACTACTACCACTAATACTACTAGTGGAAATAAAGAAATTGAAATGAAGATGAAAGAAATCCTAGTGAAAAATGGAGAATGCTTGACAATGCTTGATCTAATGAAAATTGCAGATAATATTACTACTACTAATACTACTAGTGGAAATAAATAAATTGAAATGAAGATGAAAGAAATCCTAGTGAAAAATGAAGAATGCTTGACAATGCTTGATCTAATGAAAATTGCAGATAATATTACTACTACTAATACTACTAGTGGAAATAAAGAAATTGAAATGAAGATGAAAGAAATCCTAGTGAAAAATGAAGAATACTTGACAATGCTTGATCTAATGAAAATTGCAGATAATATTACTACTACTAATACTACTAGTGGAAATAAAGCAATTGAAATGAAGAGGAAAGAAATCCTAGTGAAAAATGAAGAATACTTGACAATGCTTGATCTAATGAAAATTGCAGATAATATTACTACTACTAATACTACTAGTGGAAATAAAGCAATTGAAATGAAGAGGTAAGAAATCCTAGTGAAAAATGAAGAATACTTGACAATGCTTGATCTAATGAAAATTGCAGATAATATTACTACTACTAATACTACTAGTGGAAATAAAGAAATTGAAATGAAGATGAAAGAAATCCTAGTGAAAAATGAAGAATGCTTGACAATGCTTGATCTAATGAAAATTGCAGATAATATTACTACTACTAATACTACTAGTGGAAATAAAGCAATTGAAATGAAGAGGAAAGAAATCCTAATGAAAAATGAAGAATGCTTGACAATGCTTGATCTAATGAAAATTGCAGATAATATTACTACTACTAATACTACTAGTGGAAATTAAGAAATTGAAATGAAGATGAAAGAAATCCTAGTGAAAAATGGAGAATGCTTGACAATGCTTGATCTAATGAAAATTGCAGATAATATTACTACTACTAATACTACTAGTGGAAATAAAGCAATTGAAATGAAGATAAAAGAAATCCTAGTGAAAAATGAAGAATGCTTGACAATGCTTGATCTAATGAAAATTGCAGATAATATTACTACTACTAATACTACTAGTGGAAATAAAGAAATTGAAATGAAGATGAAAGAAATCCTAGTGAAAAATGAAGAATACTTGACAATGCTTGATCTAATGAAAATTGCAGATAATATTACTACTACTAATACTACTAGTGGAAATAAAGAAATTGAAATGAAGATGAAAGAAATCCTAGTGAAAAATGAAGAATACTTGACAATGCTTGATCTAATGAAAATTGCAGATAATATTACTACTACTAATACTACTAGTGGAAATAAAGAAATTGAAATGAAGATGAAAGAAATCCTAGTGAAAAATGGAGAATGCTTGACAATGCTTGATCTAATGAAAATTGCAGATAATATTACTACTACTAATACTACTAGAGGAAATAAAGAAATTGAAATGAAGATGAAAGAAATCCTAGTGAAAAATGGAGAATTCTTGACAATGCTTGATCTAATGAAAATTGCAGATAATATTACTACTACTAATACTACTAGTGGAAATAAAGAAATTGAAATGAAGATGAAAGAAATCCTAGTGAAAAATGAAGAATAATTGACAATGCTTGATCTAATGAAAATTGCAGATAATATTACTACTACTAATACTACTAGTGGAAATAAAGAAATTGAAATGAAGATGAAAGAAATCCTAGTGAAAAATGAAGAATATTTGACAATGCTTGATCTAATGAAAATTGCAGATAATATTACTACTACTAATACTACTAGTGGAAATAAAGAAATTGAAATGAAGATGAAAGAAATCCTAGTGAAAAATGAAGAATACTTGACAATGCTTGATCTAATGAAAATTGCAGATAATATTACTACTACTAATACTACTAGTGGAAATAAAGAAATTGAAATGAAGATGAAAGAAATCCTAGTGAAAAATGGAGAATGCTTGACAATGCTTGATCTAATGAAAATTGCAGATAATATTACTACTACTAATACTACTAGTGGAAATAAAGAAATTGAAATGAAGATAGAAGAAATCCTAGTGAAAAATGAAGAATGCTTGACAATGCTTGATCTAATGAAAATTGCAGATAATATTACTACTACTAATACTACTAGTGGAAATAAAGAAATTGAAATGAAGATGAAAGAAATCCTAGTGAAAAATGAAGAATAATTGACAATGCTTGATCTAATGAAAATTGCAGATAATATTACTACTACTAATACTACTAGTGGAAATAAAGAAATTGAAATGAAGATGAAAGAAATCCTAGTGAAAAATGAAGAATACTTGACAATGCTTGATCTAATGAAAATTGCAGATAATATTACTACTACTAATACTACTAGTGGAAATAAAGAAATTGAAATGAAGATGAAAGAAATCCTAGTGAAAAATGGAGAATGCTTGACAATGCTTGATCTAATGAAAATTGCAGATAATATTACTACTACTAATACTACTAGTGGAAATAAAGAAATTGAAATGAAGATGAAAGAAATCCTAGTGAAAAATGGAGAATTCTTGACAATGCTTGATCTAATGAAAATTGCAGATAATATTACTACTACTAATACTACTAGTGGAAATAAAGAAATTGAAATGAAGATGAAAGAAATCCTAGTGAAAAATGAAGAATACTTGACAATGCTTGATCTAATGAAAATTGCAGATAATATTACTACTACTAATACTACTAGTGGAAATAAAGAAATTGAAATGAAGATGAAAGAAATCCTAGTTAAAAATGAAGAATGCTTGACAATGCTTGATCTAATGAAAATTGCAGATAATATTACTACTACTAATACTACTAGTGGAAATAAAGCAATTGAAATGAAGATGAAAGAAATCCTAGTGAAAAATGAAGAATGCTTGACAATGCTTGATCTAATGAAAATTGCAGATAATATTACTACTACTAATACTACTAGTGGAAATAAAGCAATTGAAATGAAGATGAAAGAAATCCTAGTGAAAAATGAAGAATGCTTGACAATGTTTGATCTAATGAAAATTGCAGATAATATTACTACTACTAATACTACTAGTGGAAATAAAGCAATTGAAATGAAGATAAAAGAAATCCTAGTGAAAAAGGAAGAATATTTGACAATGCTTGATCTAATCCAAATTGTGGATGCTCTATCTGCTACTAATGCCTTCTCTTCCACAAATTCCGATTATCAAAATTGCTTTTAGAATCTTCACGAATCCATTGCTAATTCTTGATTTTCTCTTTAAAATAACTAATGGAAATTATTAAAAAAAAAAAAAGGGTTTCTTTTTTTCTCATTGGAATGTCAAAGAATATCTTTATACATTTTTCAATTGATTCGTTTAAACGTGTCCTCATGTAAATTAAGTTTAATTCAGTTCAGAAAATCTCTGGAAATATAAAAGATCTTTTCGTTTTTACACAATTTAACTCGTATCAAGTCTTCTATTTAATTGCCTTTCGCATTTTCCTAGATTAGCCAATTCCCTCCCGACACAAATAAATGGACTTCCTTAATCAAATGTTTGTAAGATTTTTTTGCTTACTGACGAAAAAAAAGATCTATTCATTAAGTTCGATAAACGAAACCCCTTTTATGTGTTTAATTCTCCCTAAAACATCAACCTATACATAAATATATCAAACATTCGTGAGACGCGCAAGGCTCCAGTATTTATTATATTTCAAAACTGATCCCTGTAAAATGACGTAAATAGAATGAAAAGGTTGAAAAGTGAGAAAGGAAATGTATTGTTGTGTGAGCAGAAACGGTAGATTTTGGATATGAATGCAAATGTTTAGACAAGGGGGAAAAGGACTGTTAGAAGGAATCGGTATTGTCGTAAATGTCATTGGTGAAGGAGATAAAATTCTGTTAAGAAGAAGACTTTAAACACGAAACGGATTTGTGTTTTTGAAAGTCCTGAGAGGGTGGGGGGTTGACTAGAAAAAGAGGCGAGGCAGCAACCATCTTGGAAGAAGAAGAAGAATAAAAATAATAAGTGAAAGGGAAGAAGACAGAGTAAAGCAGGAAAATAAGAAGAAGAAAAAGAAAAAGAAGAAAAGAAAAAGAAAAAGAAGAACGAGAAGAGGGACAAAAATAAATTAAGAAGAAAAAGAAGGGAAAAGAATGAGAAGAAGAAAAAGAAAAAAGAAGAAAATAAAAATAATAGGTAAAAGGGGAAGAAGATAAAGTAAAGCATGGAAAAGAAGAAGAAGAAGATAAAGAAAAAGAAAAGAAGAAGAAAAAGGAGAAGAGGGAGAAAAATAAATTATGAAGAAAAAGAAGGGAAAAGAAGAAGAAGAAGAAAAGAAAAAAGGAAAGAGACGAAAAAAAGAAGATAAAAGAAAAGAAGAGAAAGAAGAAAAGAAAAAGATAAAAAAGAAAAGAAAAAGAAAAGACGAAAAAGAAAAAAAAGAAGAAAAAGAAAAGACGACGAAAAAGAAAATAATAATAATAATAATAATAATAATAATAATAATAATAATAATAAGAAGAAGAAGAAGAAGAAGAAGAAGAAGAAGAAGAAGAAGAAGAAGATGAAGATGAAGAATAAAAAGAATAATAATATGCAGGAGCAGAAAAAAGAAGACGAAGAAGAAAAGAAGAACAAGAAAAACGAGGAGATAAATAATAGGAAAAAGAAGAGGAAAATGATGAAAAAGAATAAGCATAAGAAGAGGAAAAAGAAGAGGAAGAAAAAAAGAAGATAAAGAAAATGAAAAAATAATTAAAAAAGAACAAAATGAAAGTTAAGAACAGTATAGTGATTTTCTAAGGGAGCTTAGATTTGGTTTGGTTTGTTTTCTGGTATATCAACCGAAATGGGTTATTTAATGCCAACAACATTTTTAGGATAGATTCGTATGAATAGAATATGTATTCTTTGGTTTAGATTGGCTTGGTTTATTTTGTTTTACGGCATATCAAACTCGATGGCTTATTTATTGCCGATAACATTTTTAGGATAGATTCGTATGAATAGAATATGTATTCTTTGGTTTAGATTGGTTTGGTTTATTTTGTTTAACGGCATATCAATCTCAATGGGTTACTTAATACCGACAACATTTTTAGGATAGATTCGTATGAATAGAATATGTATTCTTTGGTTTAGATTGGTTTGGTTTATTTTGTTTAACGGCATATCAATCCCAATGGGTTATTTAATGCCGAGAACATTTTTATGATAGATTCGTATGAATAGAATATGTATTCTTTGGTTTAGATTGATTTGGTTTATTTTGTTTAACGGCATATCAATCTCAAAGGGTTATTTAATGCCAACAACATTTTTATGATAGATTCGTATGAATAGAATATGTATTCTTTGGTTTAGATTGGTTTAATTTATTTTGTTTAACGGCATATCAATCTCAATGGGTTATTTAATGCCGACAAAATTTTTAGCATAGATTCGTATGAATTTAATATGTATTCTTTGGTTTAGATTGCTTTGGTTTATTTTGTTTGACGGCATGTCAATCTGAATGGGTTATTTAATGCCGACAACATTTTTAGGATAGATTCGTATGAATAGAATATGTATTCTTTGGTTTAGATTGATTTGGTTTATTTTGTTTTACGGCATATCAAACTTAATCGGTTATTTAATGGCGACAACATTTTTAGGATAGATTCGCATGAATAGAATATGTATTCTTTGGTTTAGATTGGTTTGGTTTATTTTTTTTAACGGCATATCAATCTCAATAGGTTATTTAATCCCGACAACATTTTTATGATAGATTCGTATGAATAGAATATGTATTCTTTGGTTTAGATTGGTTTGGTTTATTTTGTTTAACAGCATATCAATCCCAATGGGTTATTTAATGCCGAGAACATTTTTATGATAGATTCATATGAATAGAATATGTATTCTTTGGTTTAGATTGATTTGGTTTATTTTGTTTAACGGCATATCAATCTCAAAGGGTTATTTAATGCCAACAACATTTTTATGACAGATTCGTATGAATAGAATATGTATTTTTTGGTTTAGATTGGTTTGGTTTATTTTGTTTTACGGCATATCAATCTCAATGGGTTATTTAATGTCGACAAAATTTTTAGCATCGATTCGTATGAATTTAATATGTATTCTTTGGTTTAGATTGCTTTGGTTTATTTTGTTTAACGGCATATCAATCTCAAAGGGTTATTTAATGCCGACAACATTTTTAGGATAGATTCGTATGAATAGAATATGTATTCTTTGGTTTAGATTGCTTTGGTTTATTTTGTTTAACGGCATATCAATCTCAAAGGGTTATTTAATGCCGACAACATTTTTAGGATAGATTCGTATGAATAGAATATGTATTCTTTGGTTTAGATTGCTTTGGTTTATTTTGTTTAACAGCATATCAATCTCAAAGGGTTATTTAATGCCGACAAAATTTTTAGCATAGATTCGTATGAATTTAATATGTATTCTTTGGTTTAGATTGCTTTGGTTTATTTTGTTTGACGGCATGTCAATCTCAATGGGTTATTTAATGCCGACAACATTTTTAGGATAGATTCCTATGAATAGAATATGTATTTTTTGGTTTAGATTGGTTTAATTTATTTCGTTTAACGGCTTATCAATCTCAATGGTTTATTTAATGCCGACAACATTTTTAGGATAGATTCGTATGAATAGAATATGTATTCTTTGGTTTAGATTGGTTTGGTTATTTTGTTTTACGGCATATAAATCTCAAAGGGTTATTTAATGCCGACAACATTTTTAGGATAGATTCGTATGAATAGAATATGTATTCTTTGGTTTAGAATGGTTTAGTTTATTTTGTTTTACGGCAGATCAACCTCAATGGGTTTTTTAATGCCGACAACATTTTTAGGATAGATACGTATGAATAGAATATGGATTCTTTGGTTTAGATTGGTTTACTTTATTTTGTTTAACGGCATATCAACCTCAATGGGTTATTTCATGCCGACAACATTTTTAGGATAGATTCGTATGAATAGAATATGTATTTTTTGGTTTAGATTGGTTTGGTTTATTATGTTTTACGGCATGTCAACCTCAATGGGTTATTTAATGCCGACAACATTTTTAGCATAGATTCGTATGAATTTAATATGTATTCTTTGGTTTAGATTTCTTTGGTTTATTTTGTTTAACGGCATATCAATCTCAATGGGTTATTTCATGCCGACAACATTTTTAGGATAGATTCGTATGAATAGAATATGTATTCTTTGGTTTAGATTGGTTTGGTTTATTTTGTTTAACAGCATATCAATCCCAATGGGTTATTTAATGCCGAGAACATTTTTATGATAGATTCGTATGAATAGAATATGTATTCTTTGGTTTAGATTGCTTTGGTTTATTTTGTTTACCGGCATATCAATTTCAATGGGTTATTTAATGCCGACAACATTTTTAGGATTGATTCGTATGAATAGAATATGTATTCTTTGGTTTAGATTGGTTTAATTTATTTTGTTTAACGGCATATCAATCTCAATGGTTTATTTAATGCCGACAACATTTTTAGGATAGATTCCTATCAATAGAATATGTATTCTTTGGTTTCGATTGGTTTGGTTTATTTTGTTTACCGGCATATCAACCTCAGTGGGTTATTTAATGCCAACAACATTTTTGGATAGATTCGTATAAATAGAATATGTATTTTTTGTTTTAGATTGGTTTGGTTTATTTTGTTTTACGGCATATCAACCTCATTGGGTTATTTCATGCCGACAACATTTTTATGATACATTCGTATGAATAGAATATATGTATTCTTTTGTTTAGATTGGTTTGGTTTATTTTGTTTACCGGCATATCAATTTCAATGGGTTATTTAATGCCGACAACATTTTTAGGATAGATTCGTATGAATAGAATATGTATTCTTTGGTTTAGATTGGTTTAATTTATTTTGTTTAACGGCATATCAATCTGAATGGTTTATTTAATGCCGACAACATTTTTAGGATAGATTCCTATCAATAGAATATGTATTCTTTGGTTTAGATTGGTTTGGTTTATTTTGTTTAACGGCATATGAATCTCAATGGTTTATTTAATGCCGACACCATTTTTAGGATAGATTCATATGAATAGGATATGTATTCTTTGGTTTAGATTGGATTGCTTTATTTTGTTTAACGGCATATCAATCTCAATAGGCTATTTATTGCCGACAACATTTTTAGGATAGATTCGTATGAATAGAATATGTATTCTTTGGTTTAGATTGGTTTGGTTTATTTTGTTTTACGGCATATCAACCTCAATGGGTTATTTAATGCCGACAACATTTTTATGATACATTCATATGAATAGAATATGTATTCTTTTGCTTAGATTGGTTTAGTTCATTTTGTTTAACGGCATATCAATCTCAATGGGTTATTTAATGCCGACAACATTTTAATGATAGATTCGTATGAATAGAATATGTATTCTTTGGCTTCGATTGGTTTGGTTTATTTTGTTTAACGGCATATCAATCTCAATGTGTTATTTAATGCCGACAACATTTTTAGGATAGATTCGTATGAATAGAATATGTATTCTTTGGTTTAGATTGGTTTGGTTTATTTTGTTTTACGGCATATGAATCTCAATGGGTTATTTTTTGCCGACAACATTTTTAGGATAGATTCGTATGAATAGAATATGTATTCTTTGGTTTAGATTGGTTTAATTTATTTTGTTTAACGGCATATCAATCTCAATAGGTTATTTAATGCAGACAACATTTTTAGGATAGATTCGTATGAACAGAATATGTATTCTTTGGTTTTAGATTGGTTTGGTTTATTTTGTTTAACCGCATATCAATCTCAATGGGTTATTTAATGCCGACAACATTTTTAGGATAGATTCGTATGAATAGAATATGTATTCTTTGGTTTACATTGGTTTGGTTTATTTTGTTTAACGGCATATCTATCTCAATGGGTTATTTAATTCCGACAACATTTTTAGGATAGATTCGTATGAATAGAATATGTATTCTTTGGTTTAGATTGGTTTAATTTATTTTGTTTAACGGCATATCAATCTCAATGGTTTATTTAATGCCGACCACATTTTTAGGATAGATTCCTATGAATAGAATATGTATTCTTTGGTTTAGATTGGTTTGCTTTATTTTGTTTAACGGCATATCAATCTCAATAGGTTATTTAATGCAGACAACATTTTTAGGATAGATTCGTATGAATAGAATATGTATTCTTTGGTTTTAGATTGGTTTAATTTATTTTGTTTAACGGCATATCAATCTCAATGGGTTATTTAATGCCGACAACATTTTTAGGATAGATTCGTATGAATAGAATATGTATTCTTTGGTTTACATTGGTTTGGTTTATTTTGTTTAACGGCATATCTATCTCAATGGGTTATTTAATTTCGACAACATTTTTAGGATAGATTCGTATGAATAGAATATGTATTCTTTGGTTTAGATTGGTTTAATTTATTTTGTTTAACGGCATATCAATCTCAATGGTTTATTTAATGCCGACCACATTTTTAGGATAGATTCCTATGAATAGAATATGTATTCTTTGGTTTAGATTGGTTTGGTTTATTTTGTTTAACGGCATATCAATCTCAATGGGTTATTTATTGCCGACCACATTTTTAGGATAGATTCCTATGAATAGAATATGTATTCTTTGGTTTAGATTGGTTTGGTTTATTTTGTTTAACCGCATATCAATCTCAATGGGTTATTTAATGCCGACAATATTTTTAGGATAGATTCGTATGAATAGAATATGTATTCTTTGGTTTTAGATTAGTTTGGTTTATTTTGTTTAATGGCTTATCAACCTCAATGGGTTATTTAATGCCGTCAAGGCTTTTATTGGTGTTAATTTTTTTTTCAAAAATGTACTGCTGGTAATATTTTTTCCTTCAAAAATTATTTCTAGTAATATTTTTTTTCAAAAATGTATTCCTCTAATATTTTTTCTTTCAAAAATATATTGCTAGTAATATTTAAAAAAAATGTATTTGCTGGTTATATATTTTTCCTTCAAAAATGTACTGCAAGCAATATTTTTTCGTCATAAATATATTGCTGCTAATATTTGTTTTTTTCCAAAAATGAATTGCTGGTAATATTTTTTTTACTTCAAAAATGTAATGCTGGTAATTTTTTTCAAAAATATATTGCTGGTAATAATTTTTTCTTCAAATATTCATTGCAAGTCATCATTTTTTATGAAAATGTATCGCTGGTATTACAACCTAGTTTTACCATTTTATGGGGTTTTGACCCCAGTTTTGAGGTTAACTATTTGCCCAGAACTGGGACCCTAAGAGGTGTTACCACCCTGTGTCAGAGCGGACCTGGGAACAACAGCAATTAAAAGGTGGTCCCACACTCCTCAAAACCTCCTGATCAGAAGCCTTGCTGTTGGATTCAGTTTATCATCTCTCCCAGGACGGCGTAGCTTAGAGCTGGTACAAGACCGAGAGTTAGCGGGCACTTATTGAGGATCGAACTTATTAATTTTTCGTAATTGTTCTAGCAAGACAAGCTTCCTAACCACTGCACCACCTCAGAATAGCCAAAATTTAAAAAAATATGTAGGGGGAGAAGAAAAACGAAATAGAAAAAAAGGATGAATAAAATTAAATAAACTAAATTAAGGGAAGGGAAGGCGTATAGAAAAAGACGAAATGTTGAGAAGGAAACCGAATGAAGAAAGAGAAAAATGAAAGGAATAAGAAACGAAAAGAAGGAAAGAAAAAGCAGGAAAGAAAAAGAAGAAAGAAAAATAAGAAGAGTAAAAGAAGAAAAGAAAAAGAAAAGAAAAAGAAGAAGTGTAAAAGAAGAAAAGAAAAAGAAAAGAAAAAGAAGAAGTGTAAAAGAAGAAAAGAAAAAGAAGAGTAAAAGAAGACAAGAAAAAGAAATGGAAAAGAAGTAAAGAAAAAGAAAAGAAAAAAGAAATAGAAAAGAAGAAAAGAAAAAGTAAAGAAAAAGAAGAAGAGTAAAAGAAAGGAAAAAGAACTAACGAAAAAGAAGAAGAAAAAAGAAGATAAGAAAATGGACTAAAGAAAAAGAAGAAAAGCAAAAGCAGAAAAGAAAAAGAAGAAAAGCAAAAGCAGAAAAGAAAAAGAAGGAAAGAAAAAGAAGACTAAAAGAAGAAAAGAAAGAAAAGAAAAAGAAGAGCAAAAGAACAAAAGAAAAAAGAAGGTAACGAAAGAAAGAATAAAAGTAAAAAAGAAAAGAAAAAGACAGACATAATTGGAAGAGTGAAGACACATGCTAAGTACTTTCGACAAATGTGTTTGGAAATTTGATCCTGAAGATGACAATTTGAAATTGTCGAAAGTACCGGGCATGTGTCTTCCATCTGACTACAATTCTAATATAAGGATCTTATTATTCAAGGGATTCATAGAAAGTTAAAGTCTCATTAAGTCGTTTTAGCGAAGTGATTTCACCATTAATCACATTAATATTACTAATTAATTTTTTATAAATTGTTTCTTTATGATATAAAATATAAGCTGCATACACTAATATATATATATATATATATATATATATATATATAATTATTTATTTTAAAAAAAAATTATAACATAAATATGTTATAAAATCACTACAAAAATAGCCATTTTGTTTCAGCACCCTCGGTGTCTTATCAAGTGATGACGTTGAATGTAAAATATATATATATATATATATATATGAACTATTTACATTGTTCGGACTATTGGCATTTTCTTTTTTATTAATAATTCTTCCATTTATGTTTAGCCTTTTTCTCCGTGTAAATGATGATATTATATTTAGATTAACAACAAGTATGCTATGGATGATGCTTTTTTGATCTCTTTCTCTCTCTCTCTCTCTCTCTCTCTATATATATATATATATATATATATATATATATATTACGTTGGTGTAAAAATAATGACGTAATAATGTCGTTTTTTGACTTATTTTTAACGTCAAAAACGGCATTATTACGTCATTATTTTTCCACCAACCTAATATATATTCTCTCTCGACTCTCCCGTCAAATTCGACGTATGAGGTTCAAGCAGATCAGTTCCCAGGAAACCGACAGTCCGACAACAGCACATGAGATTTGATTATAGTGGTGAAGGTTTCGTGCAGGACCATGCACACTTTTTGAAGGGCCGAATACAGAGTGTGTGTGTGCTCAAGTTTAGTTCAAAACGACTGACAATTTTTTTGTGGTGGTTAACTTTTTATATAAATTTTCATGTGTTCATATTATATTTTTTTCATTCATGACATAAATTATATAAAAATTGTTCGAATGTTTTCCAGCCGCTTTCAGCTATACATTTAGCCATTATCTTTTGTGGCCTATTAGAGGCCAGAAAGGTATACAGAGAAAGAAAAAGCCTCGCCCGCCTTCCTCTCTGCCAAAGCAGAGAGCTCCACAAAAGTTGCACACAGTCAGAGACTGTCAATATGTAACAGTCCCCCAACCACGCGGGATGTATGTGGCACGAAGGCCGAGTTTACAGTGGGTCCTTCAAGCCCGTAGGCTCAGCCAAAAATATCCCCCACAGAACCCGCATTTAGGTCGGTCTACCTCCACGGACGAAAATCCGGGTTCCTCTCTGCCAAAGCAGAGGTCGCCGGGTTGGCTTATATGAACACAAGGAAAATAAAAGAACAAACTTGTGAGTCGTTTTTAATGAAAATCCGGGTTCCTCTCTGCCAAAGCAGAGGTCGCACACAGTCAGAGACTGCGTCCCGACTCCCTCTTCAGGAATTCTCGCAGGTTAGTATTTATGAAGGAGGAAGAGTTCTTTCTCATGTAGATAGGTCACCATCAGGTTATCAAAGATGAATTTTAATTTTACATAAATGTATGGATTGTTTTATGTATGTATCTAGAGTTATAGGTATGTTTTACTTTCCAAACACGGTCAGCAAAATGTGGCCGTGTTCATAGTTGATATTATTAAGTGTTGGCTTTTTTCTTTTTATTAAAAAATACTTCCATGCTATTACATTGGTTTTATCAACGAGTAGTTTACGGATAATTATGTATGCCTCCATATGGATTTAAATGAGACCTAATTGAGCTATGGTCAATGAAATGTAATGTGAGTCTTTGATCAGGCACATAATTCCTTAATGAACATGTGAATTCGTAAATAATATTGGTTCTCTGTAATTTGGATCTTGCAGCTGAGTTATTTTTGATAATGGGGTTTGCAGTTTTAATTTTTTTAAATTTTCTTCATATATACATATATATATATATATATATATATATATATATATTTGTTTAACCGTGTAAATGTTGTTGCAAGTATTTGTCTTTCTTGCTGAATTTTTTCTAATTTTTTTCCTTTTTTTACAATATTATTTCGTTAATTTTGAACAAATTTGGCGGCGAAACAGTACAAAAAGCTATTCCAGTGTATTCCGCTGGGTGAGTCCTACCCTACCATGAACCCTACCTGCAATGTCTGCATCCCCACACATCGATAACCCACTTTATTTTACTGTTAGATGAGACAATTACGCATCTGTAGCACTCAATTACCGGAATGCAGACCCCACCCTTTACAGGCAGGCAGGCACACTTATAGCCGAAGCGAAATAAATAGAAAACATTTTCCCTCCCCGATTCTAACGCTACCGGGACATGTGTAATTTCGCGAGGTACTACAGAGGGCTGTATGGTTTGCCGAAAACTATTTAGACTCAAGGTTTTCCCTCAAGTTTCACAGCGATCTTGTCTACTCTGAGCAAAATCTAAAACTATTTTTAAAACTTTAGCCAGAGACGATTTCGTTAGGCAATCTTCAGAAACTCTTTGGGGATTTTCCAGGTCTCAACCTATTAATGCATTCCAACTTGATCTTTGATTATTGCAGTGACGAAAACGAGGCTTAAGTTACGCTGATGGTAAAAAAAAAACATAGAAAAGACAATCAAGTTGCAACTAAAATTGAACAAGCGATGCGATCAAGGGACTGTATAGATAAATAACAAACATTGTCTGAAATAAATAAGAAAAAACAAACTAAGTTGCAATTGATTTAAAAGTTCAAGCTAAGATCAGATATACCATATTTTGGGTAATAATAGAGTAATGCTTTAACTCTCACCAGCTTACCTAAGATTTTACAAGCATATTAATGATTAATCTTAATGATTATAATAGTTGTTTCTTTATCAGACAAAATCAGCTAATATATATATATATATATATATATATATATATAGTAAAGGTAATAAATCCATTGGTATATAATGCAAGTGGATCCTAGTAATATAAAATATTAAAATGATCCACAAAAAGAGCTCAATGTATTTATTATTACAGAGCAAATAATTAATAAACATTAAAATCTCAAATCATCTCATATGGGGGGTAGACTATTTCGTCAGACGAAGATATCGGTCGTCTGTCTTCTCAACCCCGGTTTGAACTGATTTATCCATTCCAATGTTTCAGTCAGACGAAAGGAACAAGTCAGTGGTCACGGGAAAGTGTGGAAGTTATTTGTTTTAAAGAGAAACTTTATAAAATTAAACCAGAATATTAAACTTATATTAATTTGGGGTTATATGAAGAATGAAATATTGATTTCAAATTAAAATAGCAATAAAAAAGTATTTTAAAAATAACTTTAAAATATATATATAAAAGGATGTAATGGATTAATGGAAAGAGAGCTGTCGGGAGATCTTAGAGTAAGGGAGAGTTTATAAATTATAATTAATGCAGTGTAAAGAGGTTATAGAGAGGGGGGATATAGAAATTAGTATTGGTTATACATCACTTTTCAAGAGTGAAGGGAGGGTGAATATTATGGAAATATAGTACCTAATTAAGTTAAACCTATATTATTAAACCTATATTAAGTTAAACTTATATATATATATATATATATATATATATATATATATATATATATATATATATATATATATATCTTGTTTTAAATCATTTCACACCAAACAAGGCAATAAAGCCACTAGAACGCGAGGGATTACTGAGTGTTAGAGAATATGAGAAAAAAAAAACAAATCAAGAAGACAAAAGATAAAGAAAGACAGCATTTAAATTTTTGAAGATCAAAATTGGATGGGAAGCAAGAAGTTGGAAGAGATTTCCAAAAGCAAGAAATACGACAGAAGAAACTGTTAGCATAAAACCAACGGTTACATGTATCCACTTCAACTGTAAAATGTCGAGTGTGTGTATATGTGTTCATAAAATAGGATATACAACCCCGACAAAAGTTTAAATAATTTGACAAAAATTGAAACTAGATTTCATTACGCGTTTCGCCTTTCTAAGACTGATCAGATCCAAAAACGAAAGAAAGAAACATGTGTCTGCGTGTAATTGTGTGTAATTGTGTGCATGCTTAAATCATAAATCATTGGTACTTTTTTCGCTTGCATTGGTTAGATATAACTATAAGTTCTATGCTAAGAGCTCCGACTCCGGGCTTTCCAGTCAACTTTGATCTTCAAAAATTTCATTGCAATGTCAATCGTTATCTTCTGTCCTCTTAATTCCTCTTCTTTTATTGTCCTTTCCCCTCACTAAAGTCTTCTAATTCTCTTTCACCCTTCTTACTTTCCAGTAAACTTTGATCTTCCAAAATTTCAATACAATGTCAATCGTTATCTTCTGTCTTCTTAATTCCTCTTCTTTTATTGACCTTTCACCTCACTAAAGTCTTCTAATTCTCTTTCACCCTTCTTACTTTCCAGTAAACTTTGATCTTCAAAAATTCCAATGCAATGTCAATCGTTATCTTCTGTCTTCTTAATTCCTCTTCTTTTATTGTCCTTTCCCCTCACTAAAGTCTTCTAATTCTCTTTCACTCTTCTTACTTTCCATTCAACTTTGATCTTCAAAAATTTCAATGCAATGTCAATCGTTATCTTCTGTCTTCTTAATTCCTCTTCTTTTATTGTCCTTTCCCCTCACTAAAGTCTTCTAATTCTCTTTCACTCTTCTTACTTTCCAGTCAACTTTGATCTTCAAGAATTTCAATGCAATGTCAATCGTTATCTTCTGTCTTCTTAATTCCTCTTCTTTTATTGTCCTTTCCCCTCACTAAAGTCTTCTAATTCTCTTTCACTCTTCTTACTTTCCAGTCAACTTTGATCTTCAAGAATTTCAATGCAATGTCAATCGTTATCTTCTGTCTTCTTAATTCCTCTTCTTTTATTGTCCTTTCCCCTCACTAAAGTCTTCTAATTCTCTTTCACTCTTCTTACTTTCCAGTCAACTTTGATCTTCAAGAATTTCAATGCAATGTCAATCGTTATCTTGTGTCTTCTTAATTCCTCTTCTTTTATTGTCCTTTCCCCTCACTAAAGTCTTCTAATTCTCTTTCACTCTTCTTACTTTCCAGTCAACTTTGATCTTCAAGAATTTCAATGCAATGTCAATCGTTATCTTGTGTCTTCTTAATTCCTCTTCTTTTATTGTCCTTTCCCCTCACAAAAGTCTTCTAATTCTCTTTCACTCTTTTTACTTTCCAGTCAACTTTGATCTTCCAAAAATTACAATGCAATGTCAATCGTTATCTTCTGTCTTCTTAATTCCTCTTCTTTTATTGTCCTTTCCCCTCACTAAAGTCTTCTAATTCTCTTTCACTCTTCTTACTTTCCAGTCAACTTTGATCTTCCAAAATTTCAATGCAATGTCAATCGTTATCTTCTGTCTTCTTAATTCCTCTTCTTTTATTGTCCTTTCCCCTCACTAAAGTCTTCTAATTCTCTTTCACTCTTCTTACTTTCCAGTCAATTTTGATCTTCAAAAATTTCAATGCAATGTCAATCGTTATCTTGTGTCTTTTAATTCCTCTTCTTTTATTGTCCTTTCCCCTCACTAAAGTCTTCTAATTCTCTTTCACTCTTCTTAATTTCCAGTCAACTTTGATCTTCCAAAATTTCAATGCAATGTCAATCGTTATCTTCTGTCTTCTTAATTCCTCTTCTTTTATTGTCCTTTCCCCTCACTAAAGTCTTCTAATTCTCTTTCACTCTTCTTACTTTCCAGTCAACTTTGATCTTCAAGAATTTCAATGCAATGTCAATCGTTATCTTGTGTCTTCTTAATTCCTCTTCTTTTATTGTCCTTTCCCCTCACTAAAGTCTTCTAATTCTCTTTCACTCTTCTTACTTTCCAGTCAACTTTGATCTTCCAAAATTTCAATGCAATGTCAATCGTTATCTTCTGTCTTCTTAATTCCTCTTCTTTTATTGTCCTTTCCCCTCACTAAAGTCTTCTAATTCTCTTTCACTCTTCTTACTTTCCAGTCAACTTTGATCTTCCAAAATTTCAATGCAATGTCAATCGTTATCTTCTGTCTTCTTAATTCCTCTTCTTTTATTGTCCTTTCCCCTCACTAAAGTCTTCTAATTCTCTTTCACTCTTCTTACTTTCCAGTCAACTTTGATCTTCAAAAATTTCAATGCAATGTCAATCGTTATCTTCTGTCTTCTTAATTCCTCTTCTTTTATTGTCCTTTCCCCTCACTAAAGTCTTCTAATTCTCTTTCACTCTTCTTACTTTCCAGTCAACTTTGATCTTCCAAAATTTCAATGCAATGTCAATCGTTATCTTCTGTCTTTTTAATTCCTCTTCTTTTATTGTCCTTTCCCCTCACTAAAGACTTCTAATTCTCTTTCACTCTTCTTACTTTCCAGTCAACTTTGATCTTCCAAAATTTCAATACAATGTCAATCGTTATCTTCTGTCTTCTTAATACCTCTTCTTTTATTGTCCTTTCCCCTCACTAAAGTCTTCTAATTCTCTTTCACTCTTCTTAATTTCCAGTCAACTTTGATCTTCCAAAATTTCAATGCAATGTCAATCGTTATCTTCTGTCTTCTTAATTCCTCTTCTTTTATTGTCCTTTCCCCTCACTAAAGTCTTCTAATTCTCTTTCACTCTTCTTACTTTCCAGTCAACTTTGATCTTCAAGAATTTCAATGCAATGTCAATCGTTATCTTGTGTCTTCTTAATTCCTCTTCTTTTATTGTCCTTTCCCCTCACTAAAGTCTTCTAATTCTCTTTCACTCTTCTTACTTTCCAGTCAACTTTGATCTTCCAAAATTTCAATGCAATGTCAATCGTTATCTTCTGTCTTCTTAATTCCTCTTCTTTTATTGTCCTTTCCCCTCACTAAAGTCTTCTAATTCTCTTTCACTCTTCTTACTTTCCAGTCAACTTTGATCTTCCAAAATTTCAATGCAATGTCAATCGTTATCTTCTGTCTTCTTAATTCCTCTTCTTTTATTGTCCTTTCCCCTCACTAAAGTCTTCTAATTCTCTTTCACTCTTCTTACTTTCCAGTCAACTTTGATCTTCAAAAATTTCAATGCAATGTCAATCGTTATCTTCTGTCTTCTTAATTCCTCTTCTTTTATTGTCCTTTCCCCTCACTAAAGTCTTCTAATTCTCTTTCACTCTTCTTACTTTCCAGTCAACTTTGATCTTCCAAAATTTCAATGCAATGTCAATCGTTATCTTCTGTCTTTTTAATTCCTCTTCTTTTATTGTCCTTTCCCCTCACTAAAGACTTCTAATTCTCTTTCACTCTTCTTACTTTCCAGTCAACTTTGATCTTCCAAAATTTCAATACAATGTCAATCGTTATCTTCTGTCTTCTTAATACCTCTTCTTTTATTGTCCTTTCCCCTCACTAAAGTCTTCTAATTCTCTTTCACTCTTCTTACTTTCCATTCAACTTTGATCTTCCAAAATTTCAATGCAATGTCAATCGTTATCTCTTGTCTTCTTATTTTCTTTTCTTTTATTCTCTCTCCTGAATACTGTATATTCCTTGTATTCTCTAACACACAGCAATCCCTTGCGTCTTGGTGGCTTTGTTGCCTTGCTGTGTGAAAGGATTAAAAAATGACTCTCCTCTGGATCTAGAGGAGTAGAAGTGGGGTTTTCCCTGTCGGGATGAATTCTGCAGATGTATTATCTGTCCAACGCCTTTGCTTCCCCCACTGTTACGTAATATCTGATACTTAGCCGTGGTACGACTTGATATGACTAGCTTAGACAATCTATGATCAACTTAGACCAACTTAGGCAAGCTAAGAACAGCTTATGGCGAGCTAAGACTAGCTTAGACAAGCTAGACCAGGTTAGACAAGCTATGACCAGTTAAGACAAGTTTTGACCAGCTTAGACAAAATTTGACCATCTAAGACAAGCTAAAACCAGCTTAGACAATTTTGATCAGCTTAGACAAGCTATGACCAGCTAAGACCAGCTAAGAAAGCTTTGATCATCTTAGACAAACTCTGACCAGTTTAAACAAGCTATGATCAGCTAAGACCAGCTTCTACAAGCTAGGACCAGTTTAGAAAAACTCTGGCCATCTTAGAAAAGCTATGACCAGCGAAGACCAACTTAGACAAGCTAAGACAAGCTTAGACAAGCCCTGACCAGCTTAGGCAAGCTTTGACCATCTAAGACAATCTAAGACCAGCTTAGACAAGTTTTGACCACCTTAGAGAAGCTATGACCCGCTAAGACCAGCTTAGACAAGCTTTAACCAGCTTAGACAAGATCTGACCAGCTTAGACAAGCTATGGCCAGCTTAGAAAAACTATGATGAGCTAAGAGCAGCCAAAACAACTCTGACCAGCTTAGAAAAGCTAAGATGAGCTTAGAAAATGTTATGTCAATTCTTACACAAACGACTTCCAAATTGACCTAAACGCTATTTCTTTTGAGATATCTACAGATAAAATTTCCGTTATGAGTGAATGGAAAAAAGAATTTTGAAGACTCTAATAAAAAAAAAAAGAATGAGTCCTTCCAAAATAAAAGGAATGCTAAACTTCAGATTAAAAACCAAAAAGAACATAATGGAAATGTCTTCGAGTTTTGATGTTTCATTTCGAAATGGAAAGTAAAACATTGAAATTCTTCAGAGTCTGTCTATATCAAGGGCACATGGTACAGTGGGTAAAGGCGTTGGTTAGATCCAGTAACAGGACCAAAAGAGTGTGAGTTCAATACACGGTTAAGACAGTGGAGAACTTTCAGAGGGAAATTAGCAGGAAATAACTGATAGATGACATCCATCAAGCATGGTACGTGGAACTAGAACAGTCTACTCCAGTGAGCGAAATAAAAGGTTCAGTTCGACATTCCGACCACCTGAAGAAGGCCGGAGCGTACAACGGCCGAAACGTTGTGATAAATATGGCGACAAGGATGAGGACAATAGTCCGAATAATGTAAATAATTGAAATTCTTTCTTTGTAATCAAAGAAATAAGCTCCGATATTTCTCATTTTTCATATAATTGAAGAAATAAAAACGAAAATTTGAAAAAGTTTTAGGAATATGAAAAATAATACTAAAATTTCCCTAAATTTTGGTTTCTTAAATTTTAAGTTCATACTTTTGGCTAATTTCATTTAAATAGCTTCTGTTTATGTTTTTATCATTTGTCATCGGCCGTTTTTTTTTTCAAGGTTAATTTAATGTATCTATGTACCTATGTCAGTATAGTTCTTCTTATATACATACACACACGCACACACACAGACACACACATATATATATATATATATATATATATATATATATATATATATATATATATATATATATATATATATATATATATATATATATATATATTATCAGTCTATTCATTCCTCTCTATAAAACTATATATCTATTTCGGCATATTCCTTCCTATCTATTTGTCTATCTGTGCGTTTATATCTATCTATCTATCTATCTATCTATCTATCACAGTTTATTCTTTCCTCTCTATTTATCTATATATCTCACTGTATAGTCCTTGATATATATCTCTCTCTCTATCTATCTATCTCTCTGTCTGTCTGTCTGTCTGTCTGTCTCTCTCTCTCTCTCTCTATATATATATATATATATATATGTGTGTGTGTGTGTGTGCATGTACATGTATGTATGTATGTTGGTATGTATCTGAATGATATCAAATCAGTCGGGTTTCGATCCCGGCTTGAAGCAATCGGACGTCTAGTTGCGATACAGTGAAAGACTCTGTCTGTGGATGACAATATATATATATATATATTATAATATATTATAAAAAAAACATGTATCTGTTCTAATATTTTATAATAAATTAATAATAATATATTGTTCTACTTTGTATTCAGCACTTTTTAAAAAGTAAATTCTTCGAACAGCCGAATTTTACGTTATCTGTTCTTTCTCTCATTTATATATATATATATATATATATATATATATATATGTGTGTGTGTGTGTGTGTGTGTGTGTGTGTTGTGTGTGTGTCTATGTGTGTGTGTATATTCCTTCCGCTTCTCTCTCTCTCTCTCTCTCTCTCTCTCTCTTCGAGATGCCATTTTATCTCTTTCCTATTATATCATCCCTTTTTCGACTTCTTATTTACTCGTTCTTTTATTTTCTCGTTACCCCCTCCTCCCATTGATTCCCTCTCCCTTCCTCTCTCCCTCTCTCTCTCTCTTATCTTCTTCTTTTCCCACCTAGATTCCATTTTATCGATCTCCTCTTTTATCTTTATATTCCCCACCTCCTCTCATTAATAATATTCTCTCTTTCTTTTTTTAACTTCTTATTTTCTTCCCTATACATTTGTTCCCTTCCCCACACACAGACCCTCAGTCTTTCCCTCTTTTTTTCTCACTTGCATTCACTTATTCTCCCTGAACGCTTCAAGTCAAAATAATCCCGTCCCTAACTTCTATAAAACGACAATAAAAACCGCCGCTAAATGCTTCATTTTCATTCTTTTTTTGTCCAATGTAAATTCTTGAAAATTATTTCTTCGACGATTCTAACAATTTCACATTTTTCTTTTGCATTTTTAAATTCTTTATTCATTTATTTTGCTGATTCTAAATAGTGAAGCTAAAAAGTCAACTCTAAAACCGATTACACGATACGCAAGCAACAAGATTAAAATAAGCATAATTTCTATGATGAGGTATTGTAAATTTTTACACTATTTATATTGTCCGAAAGGTTGCCCTCATTTTATTGCCATATTCAGGACGTTTCAGCCGTTGTTCGCTTCGACCTTCTTCAGAATCTGTCTATATTTCTGAGATTAGGCATTATAACTATTTACAGTATTTACATGGTTCGGACTGTTGTCCTCATTCTTATTGCCATATTCAGGACGTTTCGGCCGTTGTTCGCTTCGACCTTCTTCAGAATATGTCTATATTTCTGAGATTAGGTATTGTAACTATTTACATTGTCCCGATAGGAGGCACAGAGGAGTAATGGATCGCGGCTCGCATTGAGGAATCGGAGAGCCGAGTTCGAATCCTAATCGAATCCATGTCAATTACTTACGTGCTAATACCCTTGGGAAAAGTATGAATTCTCTTCTCCCTCCCCCAGCTATGAGTAAATAGCAGTACAGACCGGGTTCTGTAGCCTTGGATGGCAGAAAGAAATGGCAACCTACTGCGGGAAAAAATTCTGTATCATCAGTCATATATCGAGAGATACATGATCGCATGATGTATCACGCATAGCACATAACAGACAGACATTGCCTGGATTGTTGTCCTTATCTTTATTGTCGTATTCACGACGTTTCGGCCGTTGTACACTCCGGCCTTCTTCTGGATCTGACATGAGATATTGTAACTATTTACATTGGTCGGTCTGTTGTTCTCATCTTTATTGTTATATTCACGACATTTCGGCCGCTGCACGTTCCGGCCTTCTTCAGGTGATATATATTGGAATTTTGAACAGAACCCTGTCGGGAAAAAGGAGATGAGGTTGAAATAATAGACTGAGGAGTTTGAGCCTGACGATGGGCAAAAATATCCACTCATATTGACGAAAAATAAACAAATAAATAGTAAAGAAAATTTCAGATTTTAGACGGAGACTTTAGTTGAAGTAGACTTTAGAAGGAACCGGAAACCCAATCCTAAACAGGAAACAAGGGATAAACCTCTACTCCTATTCAAAAAACCTATCTACTCCTACTGAAGGAAGAAAAGAAAATAAATAACATTTCAGAGCTTTGGTGGTGACGTTAGACTTATACAGGTGAATTATATGTTCGAAGGAACCGGAAACCCAATCCTAAACAAGAAACAAGGGATAAACCTCTACTCCTATTCAAAAAACCTATCTAGTCCTACTGAAGGAAGAAAATAAATAAATAACATTTCAGAGTTTAGGTGGAGACGTTAGATATATAGAGTTGAAGTAGACTTTAGAAGGAACCGGAAACTCAATCCTAAACAGGAAACAAGGGATAAACCTCTACTCCTATTCAAAAAAACCTATCTACTCCTACTGAAGGAAGAAAAGAAAATAAATAACATTTCAGAGCTTTGGTGGTGACGTTAGACTTATACAGGTGAATTATATGTTCGAAGGAACCGGAAACCCAATCCTAAACAAGAAACAAGGGATAAACCTCTACTCCTATTCAAAAAACCTATCTAGTCCTACTGAAGGAAGAAAATAAATAAATAACATTTCAGAGTTTAGGTGGAGACGTTAGATATATAGAGTTGAAGTAGACTTTAGAAGGAACCGGAAACTCAATCCTAAACAGGAAACAAGGGATAAACCTCTACTCCTATTCAAAAAAACCTATCTACTCCTACTGAAGGAAGAAAAGAAAATAAATAACATTTCAGAGCTTTGGTGGTGACGTTAGACTTATACAGGTGAATTATATGTTCGAAGGAACCGGAAACCCAATCCTAAACAAGAAACAAGGGATAAACCTCTACTCCTATTCAAAAAACCTATCTAGTCCTACTGAAGGAAGAAAATAAATAAATAACATTTCAGAGTTTAGGTGGAGACGTTAGATATATAGAGTTGAAGTAGACTTTAGAAGGAACCGGAAACCCAATCCTAAACAGGAAACAAGGGATAAACCTCTACTCCTATTCAAAAAACCTATCTACTCCTACTGAAGGAAGAAAATAAATAAATAATATTTCAAAGTTTAGGCGGAGACGTTAGAAGTATAGAGTTGAAGTAGACTTTAGAAGGAACCGGAAACCCATTCCTAAACAGGAAACAAGGGATAAACCTCTACTCCTATTCAAAAAACCTATCTACTCCTACTGAAGGAAGAAAAGAAAATAAATAACATTTCAGAGCTTTGGTGGTGACGTTAGACTTATACAGGTGAATTATATGTTCGAAGGAACCGGAAACCCAATCCTAAACAGGAAACAAGAGATAAACCGCTACTCCTACTCAAAAAACCTATCTACTCCTACTGAAGGAAGAAAATAAATAAATAACATTTCAGAGTTTAGGTGGAGACGTTAGAAGTATAGAGTTGAAGTAGACTTTAGAAGGAACCGGAAACCCAATCCTAAACAGGAAACAAGGGATAAACCTCTACTCCTATTCAAAAAACCTATCTACTCCTACTGAAGGAAGAAAATAAATAAATAACATTTCAGAGCTTTGGTGGTGACGTTAGACTTATACAGGTGAATTATATTTTCGAAGGAAACGGAAACCAAATCTGAAACATTAGTTAAACGTCTACACCTGTTCAAAAACTAGGAGGAGTGTGAACCTGGCGATATGCGAAACTTTCTAATTTTATTACATAATTATTCATTCTTGAAGCAAAAAAACATTCCCTTGCAAGGAAGATGCAGAAACAGCGTTGTAACTTTTTTTTAGAGTCCAAACATTTAGGGTTTTATTTAAAGGCATAAATAACCTTGTAACTTGAAGGCAAATATATATCTCAGGTTGGTGCAAAAATAATAATTTTTTGACGTTAAAAAATACGTCAAAAAACGATATTATTTTTGCACCAACCTAATAGCTGTTCAATTTTCCTACTCTGACTGATTTAAACAGTATTTAAATGTCGGAGTAAAGAGTTCGTCACCAAATGTTACTTTCATGACAATAAATAAATAAAGAATTAAATGTATGAAAACATCATCAAATATATGAGAATTTTTAAAAATTATATTTGCTGATATTTGAAAAATAAATAATCGAAGGCGAAACTATTTTAAAATCTTTATCCTGTTTCAACTGATTCCCGATATTCAATATTAGTGCAGCCATTCACTAATATTAGATATTTTAACACAGTTCGATCTTAGGGGATATCAAACGACGCGTTAACTTTGTTGATTGTTCATAATGGGTTATACAAAACATTGCACAAATGTTTACTTCAACGTTCCATTCTTCGTATGTCCAGCAATTAAACAAATGATGCTGCTCACAAAGTTGCGCCAAAAAGACTTTGTCCATACGATATATTCAGCGATAGTTTTCGTGCATGACAATTCGACAGACTGATATTTTTTTAAACATCTCACCCCCAAGAAAGGCAATAAAGCCACTAAGACGCAAGCAGTTACTGAGTGTGAGAAAATGTAAGAAAAAGAAAAACATTATTAAGTAGTTTGTTTTGTTTTGTTTTACGGCATATCAACCTCAATGGGTTTATTTAATCGCAACAAAATATTTTATTGCCTGTAATATTTTTTTCAAAAAATATATTGCTGCTAATATTTTTTTCTTGAAAATATTTTAATATATATATATATATATATATATATATATATATGAAGAAACATAGTTTTAAGGGGTGCTATATTTATAGAATAAAGTGTTCAATATCAGAGATAGAGCGTGTGTAAATATAAAAGTGAACATTGAAGTCAAAACTTAGTGGCCTCTAAGTGTTGACTTCAATGTTCACTTTTATATTTAAATATATATATATATATATATATATATATATATATATATATATATATATATATATATATATATATATATATTCAGAAAATGTAAAGGTGGTAATGTTTTTTGGGTTTTTTTAAATGTTTTGCTGGTAATAATGTATTTCTGATAATAATATTTTATAAGTATTTCTGGTATTAAAACCTATTTTGACACTTCCTTAATGTTTTGAGTCAAGTTTAGGAGTTAACTATTTGCCCATAGCTGGGACCCTATCAGGTGCTGCCACCACGGGTCAGGGTGGACCTGGAAATATCAACAATTGCTTCCACACTCCTCAAAAACCACCTGATCAGAGGCCTTGTTGTTTGGAAATAGTTTATGGTCTTCTCCAGGACGCGGATGTAGTTTATCGTCATACCCAGGACGGCATTATGAAGTAAAGAGGATAATAAAGGGAATGGGATCAGAAGAAAATGATTAGAACTCCATTTACCTTTGAAAGAAGCCTAATAGTGTGATATATATATATATTATCACGCGAGAAAATTTCTCTGGTCGGAGGATGTGTCAAGCGCTAAAATTAATCGGGGCCTTTAACACAGAAACAGTGCGTAAATGTGAGTATGGGTGGATCGAGAAGCTTAAAAGTGGCGCGACAAGTGTGACTCACGAAAAAGAAGCAGGACGCACGTTAACCTCCACCGCTGACAAAAAGATTCAGAAAGCTCGAGAGACGTTAATGGCGAACCCGCGAGTTATCATCGATGTTTTATGCAAATTCGGATCACAGCTCTTTGTTTCTCCTTGGTGCACACTGCTAACGAAGCGGCTATGTTTACACTGTAACAGCAGTAAAAAAACTGGCGCGATCCCGTGACCGCAATAGTACCAACTATAAGTAAGCATGAGCTGAAGGTAATCTGACAAACCTCAAGAAATATTATGGCGAAAGGTTGGATAATTTTTTACTTAACTTTGTATATATGTAAGATAACCAAAAATCTTGAGGTTTTTATTCGTTCGGAAAAAATGTATACCCAATTATCGCTAAAAGTAATCTCCATCGGCGCCCAGAGCATTTTGTCATCGTGCCTCCAGCTGCGCAATGTCCTGTCAGTAAAAAAATCAGATGTCTTTGACACAAAGAAATCTGTGAATGCCTGCCGCAAGTCTGCTTCATTTGCGAAGGATTTCCCACAAAGCAGATAGTTGCGGGGACGGAAGAGATTATAATCTGTCAGCACATGGTCTGAGCAGTAAGATGGACAACCAAGTCGCCGGTTAGTATTGTTATCGTAATATCTAAACATGTCCGCTCTGCTAACAGTGTGCCTCAAGGAGGAAGAAAGAACAGGGATTCCGTTTCTCTGGTCGGGAGATGTATCAGTGGCTGGAATTAATCGAGTGCTTTCAAAACAATACGGCTACAGTGTCCTACCGCGTAGAAGTATGTATTAGTGAATCGAGAAATTTAAAAGTGGCCGGGCAAGCGTGACGCACGAAGAAAGAGCAACACAACCCCACCCCGGTCAGCTGACGAGAAGATTCAGCAAACTCAAGAGATGGTAATTACGAACCAGCTAGTTATCATCGATGAAGTTGCATGTTCTCTACAGATTCGGATCACAGCTCCTTGTTCATCCTTGGTGCACACTGCTAGCGGAGCGGTTATGTTTACACTGTAACTGCAGTAAGAAAACTGACGCGATCCCGTAACCGCAATAGTACCAACTATGAAACGCATGAAAAATTAGATAAATACAAAAAATGGACTGATTAAAGACACTAATTGGTGAGGCACGCCATGAATTTGGTCAGACGTGTTAGGAATCCTTTTCAATCAGAACAAACACCAAAGCTGACTTCTCTCAGCCGAACTGCCAACAATTAGCACATCCGGATTACTAATCACTCATTCTGGGCGGATGGAACTGTGAAGCTGCGATAAAGATTGCGGAAGACAGCGGAAGAAAACAGTCATTTACTTCCTCTTTGTACATTTTGGCGCACCCACAGAACAGGGGAAAATGATGAAGTGTTAGAGAAAATGGAAACAAAAAGGAAGAGACAGTTGGGGCGCATAATGATGAAGGAGGGCTTGGGAAATCTGCTCTTTGTTTTTCCTTGGTGCACACTGCTAGCGGAGCGGCCATGTTTACATTGTAACAGCAGCAAGAAAACTGGCGTGGTCAAGCTCAATCTGTGATCCCGTAACCACAATAGTACCAAATATAAGCAGGCATGAGCAGAAAGCTGTATGACAAACCTAAAGATGTACAATAGCCAGAGTTCGGATATTTTTTGCCTTAACTTCGTATGCTTTCGTCTTAAATAACCGACAAAGACTTGATAAAAAAAAAATACAAATCATTTTTCCTATCCCTTCATAGTTCTGGATTCCTATGTCAGATTTTCTGTCCTTTACTTTTCAGTCAGTTGAATTTTTCGCATCTGCAACAGATTGACATTCCCGATGCGTAATTCACATCTTGGAGAGAGAAACAACGTTTTTCAATTGATTTTATGTCTCTGAGAATTGGTTTCTTTTCACTGTCCGTCTTGACACGAGATGGAATGAAAACAGTTCGCCTTTTCTTCTTCTTTTTTTTTTTATATATTTGAACTGAATATTTAAGAAACTTTCTTATTAATCCATTACCTGCGATAAGCCTCATTTGGGGATCTGTTAAATTAAACTCGCTACATGTTATTCCTTGTATTTACATTGAATTACTTACATTGCATTTGCAGAGGTATATTTTACAACACTTATCCTTTAAAGTTTTTTTATTATTAGCCGTAAGAAGACACTTTCTGTCGTAATTTTACATTTCAAGAGGAGAAAAATAATGACTATTTTGAAAAGTATTTTTTTATTATTTCTAATCAATATTATTTTTTGATGATTTATACATATATATATTTGATATTCTCGTTTCTATAAAAACGGCAATGGTAACTACTGAAATTAAACATCTCTATCTATAAAAGGTGTGTGTGTGTGTGTGTGCGTGTGTGTGTGTGTGTGTGACGAATGCACGGCCGCAATTTTCAACGGATTTGCATCAAAATTTACATGCACGGCCATTTTCTACTAGCCAGAATGAGATCCAATAGCTAGTTGCCACGAATAGTCAGGAAGATTCTACTGGCCAGAGTGAGAGCCAACAGCTGACTGACACGAATATTAACTAGCATGCTAGCATGCAAAAAAATCGATAGCTGCATTCGTAACAAGTGGAAAAAATTAAAATTTGCACGTCATTTTACTCCAATTGGCTCATAGGCTTGCTTAAACTCAACGTTGATTCTGATTCCGCAGAACTGGGTTTGGTGTGAAAAAGTATTTGTTGTTAACATTCTTTTTTCATTCGGTTTTTCCAGTTACGAGTCCTTTTTTTAAAGCTGATCGTTTTGTGTTCATTTTGTTTCGTTCTTTTTTCGTAACAGATTTAATGTTTAGTATAGAGCTTAGAAAAAATTTTCAGTGTGAGATAGCCAAGAAGTAATGCATGTAGCAACATCAGCACGGGAAAGGGCACTCCTTTAAAGGCAAGGAAGGGCAAAAATATTTTAAGTTAAGTGACAGCGATTGCTGTATGAGTCGTACGATTTTTGAATTAAGCACGGGCAACGCGGGGCCATGCTGCTAGTAAGGAATAAATAAACTCCCAAGACACCTGTCTGGGCCAAAAATGCGCATTAAAAAAGTTTGGTAGTTAATGGGTTAATATAACTCATTTCCCAATGATTGAATGCATATATAGTGGTTGGAAATTAATACTCGATTTTACAATAATCTTTTGAATTGTGTTCTAATATGATCTTTATAATCGTTGCACCAAATTATATTACCCATTTCTAATGATTAAAATATCATTTTTTTTAAATTTATATCAATCACCTTTAGAATTTCGTTCTAAAATACGTCAAATATCCTTTGTATATATTGGAAAATAACATTAGGTTGTTCGAAAAATTATGGCCAATTTTAGAATATTTTAATTATGTTCTAATAGATTAATATAATAGTTACCTAAAATATATATTACTCCTTTCTAATGATTACAGTATCCTCTTTGTTGATTTTATATCAATCTCTTGTCAGAATTTTATCAAATACGTGAAGCGCCCTCTCTATACACTGGAAAATATTATCAGGTTGTTCGGAAAATAATGTCCGATTTTAGAATAAGCCTTTTAATTGTTTTCTATTATACTGTATAAAAATCTCCCTCAGAATTCTGTTCGCAAATACGTGACGAACGCTCTATTTACACTGAAAAACAATGTCCGATTTTAGAATATGATTTTAGATGAAGGAGGCTACGCATGATGGACATACTACAGAAGGCGCCACTCAAAATTATAAAGTCAGCAGCAGTCCGTTGCAGTTCCTAACTGGATTCTGCAAGTCTCATTCCATATATGCCGCAGTGGAAGCTCTTAAAATAAAATGTGTGGGTCAATTTCTGGCAAGTTGGGGGCCACCTAAAACAAATTCACGCCATCAGTATTTTCTTCTACTCTGATTTTGTTTCACCACAAACTAACTTTTGCAAAGCCAAACAGCGATCGGAAATGGATGACGGGAACAGGCTTTGGTGAAAGTGGAAGCTTCTAGTCTTGAACGTGCAGCTTGACGGCGAATGCATTCATCAACGCCATCATCGTAAAGGAAACGGTCAGCAAAGAAGAAATTCAATTCTTACATACGATATAAAGATAACGAATATCTTCTGCATATATTATTACATAAATTTCGAGTGACGCCTTCTGTAGTATATCCATCATGCGTAGCCGTCTTCATTCGCTGGTTCAACCGTTGAGATCTGTTGTAATCATCATCCGCTTGTTCCATCATTGGGGTATCTGGAGTTGGCCTGGGTACTCGTCTTCGTCCATGGTGACTCTACCAGGTGTTTAGAACTCCCGACGGCATCGCTCTCAGAATAATTGGACCACGCAAGCCTCTCCACCACGACAAAGAGTGACCATCAGAAGTCACTACCTAGCAAGTTGCGGAAACCCTTAAATAAATTCACGCCATCGGCACTTATTCTATTCTGATTTTGTTTCACCTCCAACCAACTCTTGCAAAGCCAAACGGCGATAGGGAATGGATGACGAGAACAGGTGAAACTTGAAGCTTGTTATCCTGAACCTACACGTTGGCGGAGAATGTAATTATCAACGCCATCATCATAAAGGAAGCGATCTGCGAAGAAGAAATTCAATTCTTGGATACGAGATAAAACGGACGACACCGAGTTTGAGTCGTATATAATTTCCATTTGTTGCTATCGGCTCAAAAATAACATTTCATTCAGCGGTATATTCACCATTATGTGCAAAGATCTCTTGGCACGTATCCAGCAGCTCTTTGATAGCTTTTCAGTAAAATTCAGCAGATTTGGACGTTGAAGGTATTCGACGAACTCTTCGTTCTGGTTTTCATGAGAGAAAACTTTTGATAAGCTTACGGCAATGTCAGGTGAATTGGCGGCAAATTTAGTCATCAACGCTATCATCGTAAAGGAAACGGTCAGCAAAGAAGACATTTAATTCTTACATACGATATAAAGATGACGAATATCCTCTGCATATATTATTACTTAAGGAACTGAAAAAAAATACATTAAACAAACATTATTAAACAAATATGAAGGCAAGAATCAGTTTTCTATTTTTATTAAGTTAAAATCTGACACCCATTTAATTACAACGTCGCGGTTTTACTTAGTTTACTTATTATTTTACGCGGTTTATCGCTATGAATCTATTTCAAAATTTTGTTGACATTAAATGACCCACTGCTGTTGATATGCCATAAAACAAAACCAACCAACCAACCAACAAACCAACCAACCTTTATGATGATGGCGTTGATGACTAAATTTGCTGCCAATTCATCTGACATTACAGCAGCTGGTATTCACAAGCGGTCACCCATCTATGTACTGTTCTGGCTGTTCCGATCTGGTTCTCTTAATTGAACAGACGAAAGCTTGTAAAAAAATTAAAAAGACCTTATGCAACTTTTTGAAGAGCCGATTACAGAGACCTGGTGCCCTACGAGCCACAAGGTCCCCAAACGACCATCCGCAGGTTTTGAATTCAGACTTTTCCTTCTCCTAGACCAGTTGCCATCCAAGGCTATAGAACCCAGTCTGTCCTGTTATTTACCTATAACTGGAGGGAGAAGAAGAGGACTCACACCTTTTACAAGGAAAGTAAATGTAATGGATTCGACTGGAATTCGAACGCTATCCATTACTCCACCGTGCCTTCAAGATTTAGGCAGAGGGCTAGTGAGGGACACTTAAATTTGCGTCAGATACTACCCACTGATTCTAAGCAAAGCGCTGGAGAGTTAAATTTTGGTACTCGGCTGAGCGCACAGATACTCCACTGATCAAAGGCAGAGGGCTAGAGAGTTTCATCTCAAACCGAACGTACTTCGTGTAATCTTTGTTTTAACTCCAGATATTTGTCAAGTTGGAATCGTTTGAATTTAATCAAGACTTGCACATATTCTGGATAGTTGCCTCTTTTCACTGGGAAATGTCTTTGGAACTTTGTTGAAATGAATAGCGTAAGTGATAGAAAGGTTTTAGGGAATTGATGACGGGGACAGGTTTTGGTGAAATTGGAAGCTTCTAGTTCTAAACCTGGACGTTGGCGGCGAATTTAGTCATCAACGCCAACATCAAAGTAAAATTAAATTCTTAGATAAAGTCGACGACGTTTTTTGTCTAAAATTATTATCGCCATTAACTTTCGAAATGTATCAGAATATTTCATTTTCGTTTTTTTTTCCATTTTCTACTAAAATATTAACTTCTAAAACTTCTAAATAAATCTTATAAGCGGAAAACGTCTATAGGTTTAATTTCTAAAAGTAAGCAAAGACGAACGACAAAAAATGTATATTTAAAAATGAAAAATAAAAATCCATTGGATAATAGATCCAAAACATTATCAATTTTATAAGATCAAATAAAGGATCAGAGCAGGTCAGTTGCTCCTGCTATATATTTAGAGATTTTTGATAAAATCCAAAGAGGAATCTGCAATATTTCTCTCCAGAATCTATCTTACATATTTATAAGTCTACCATTCATCCATTCTTTGAATATTGCTGCCACATATGGTCTGGTGCTCCTGCTATATATTTAGAGATTTTTGATAAAATCCAAAGAGGAATCTGCAATATTTCTCTCCAGAATCTATCTTACATATTTATAAGTCTACCATTCATCCATGTTTTGAATATTGCTGCCACATATGGTCCGGTGCTCCTGCTATATATTTAGAGATTTTTGATAAAATCCAAAGAGGAATCTGCAATATTTCTCTCCAGAATCTATCTTACATATTTATAAGTCTACCCTTCATCCATGCTTTGAATATTGCTGCCACATATGGTCCGGTTCTCCTGCTATATATTTAGAGATTTTTGATAAAATCCAAAGAGGAATCTGCAATATTTCTCTCCAGAATCTATCTTACATATTTATAAGTCTAGCATTCATCCATGCTTTAAATATTGCTGCCTCATATGGTCCGGTGCTCCTGCTATATATTTAGAGATTTTTGATAAAATCCAAAGAGGAATCTGCAATGTTTCTCTCCAGAATCTATCTTACATATTTATGAGTCTACCCTTCATCCATGCTTTGAATATTAATGCCACATATGGTCTGGTGCTCCTGCTATATATTTAGAGATTTTTGATAAAATCCAAAGAGGAATCTGCAATGTTTCTCTCCAGAATCTATCTTACATATTTATAAGTCTACCCTTCATCCATGCTTTGAATATTGCTGCCACATATGGTCTGGTGCTCCTGCTATATATTTAGAGATTTTTGATAAAATCCAAAGAGGAATCTGCAATATTTCTCTCCAGAATCTATCTTACATATTTATAAGTCTACCCTTCATCCATGCTTTGAATATTGCTGCCACATATGGTCCGGTGCTCCTGCTATATATTTAGAGATTTTTGATAAAATCCAAAGAGGAATCTGCAATATTTCTCTCCAGAATCTATCTTACATATTTATAAGTCTACCCTTCATCCATGCTTTGAATATTGCTGCCACATATGGTCCGGTTCTCCTGCTATATATTTAGAGATTTTTGATAAAATCCAAAGAGGAATCTGCAATATTTCTCTCCAGAATCTATCTTACATATTTATAAGTCTACCATTCATCCATGTTTTGAATATTGCTGCCACATATGGTCTGGTGCTCCTGCTATATATTTAGAGATTTTTGATAAAATCCAAAGAGGAATCTGCAATGTTTCTCTCCAGAATCTATCTTACATATTTATAAGTCTACCCTTCATCCATGCTTTGAATATTGCTGCCACATATGGTCTGGTGCTCCTGCTATATATTTAGAGATTTTTGATAAAATCCAAAGAGGAATCTGCAATGTTTCTCTCCAGAATCTATCTTACATATTTATAAGTCTACCCTTCATCCATGCTTTGAATATTGCTGCCACATATGGTCCGGTGCTCCTGCTATATATTTAGAGATTTTTGATAAAATCCAAAGAGGAATCTGCAATATTTCTCTCCAGAATCTATCTTACATATTTATAAGTCTACCATTCATCCATGTTTTGAATATTGCTGCCACATATGGTCCTGTGCTCCTGCTATATATTTAGAGTTTTTTGATAAAATCCAAAGAGGAATCTGCAATGTTTCTCTCCAGAATCTATCTTACATATTTATAAGTCTACCCTTCATCCATGCTTTGAATATTGCTGCCACATATGGTCTGGTGCTCCTGCTATATATTTAGAGATTTTTGATAAAATCCAAAGAGGAATCTGCAATGTTTCTCTCCAGAATCTATCTTACATATTTATAAGTCTAGCATTCATCCATGCTTTGAATATTGCTGCCACATATGGTCCGGTTCTCCTGCTATATATTTAGAGATTTTTGATAAAATCCAAAGAGGAATCTGCAATGTTTCTCTCCAGAATCTATCTTACATATTTATAAGTCTACCATTCATCCATGCTTTGAATATTGCTGCCACATATGGTCCGGTGCTCCTGCTATATATTTAGAGATTCTTGATAAAATCCAAAGAGGAATCTGCAATATTTCTCTCCAGAATCTATCTTACATATTTATAAGTCTAGCATTCATCCATGCTTTGAATATTGCTGCCACATATGGTCCGGTTCTCCTGCTATATATTTAGAGATTTTTGATAAAATCCAAAGAGGAATCTGCAATGTTTCTCTCCAGAATCTATCTTACATATTTATAAGTCTAGAATTCATCCATGCTTTGAATATTGCTGCCACATATGGTCCGGTTCTCCTGCTATATATTTAGAGATTTTTGATAAAATCCAAAGAGGAATCTGCAATGTTTCTCTCCAGAATCTATCTTACATATTTATAAGTCTACCATTCATCCATGCTTTGAATATTGCTGCCACATATGGTCCGGTGCTCCTGCTATATATTTAGAGATTCTTGATAAAATCCAAAGAGGAATCTGCAATGTTTCTCTCCAGAATCTATCTTACATATTTATAAGTCTAGCATTCATCCATGCTTTGAATATTGCTGCCACATATGGTCCGGTGCTCCTGCTATATATTTAGAGATTCTTGATAAAATCCAAAGAGGAATCTGCAATATTTCTCTCCAGAATCTATCTTACATATTTATAAGTCTAGCATTCATCCATGCTTTGAATATTGCTGCCACATATGGTCCGGTTCTCCTGCTATATATTTAGAGATTTTTGATAAAATCCAAAGAGGAATCTGCAATGTTTCTCTCCAGAATCTATCTTACATATTTATAAGTCTAGCATTCATCCATGCTTTGAATATTGCTGCCACATATGGTCCGGTTCTCCTGCTATATATTTAGAGATTTTTGATAAAATCCAAAGAGGAATCTGCAATGTTTCTCTCCAGAATCTATCTTACATATTTATAAGTCTACCATTCATCCATGCTTTGAATATTGCTGCCACATATGGTCCGGTGCTCCTGCTATATATTTAGAGATTCTTGATAAAATCCAAAGAGGAATCTGCAATGTTTCTCTCCAGAATCTATCTTACATATTTATAAGTCTACCATTCATCCATGCTTTGAATATTGCTGCCACATATGGTCCGGTGCTCCTGCTATATATTTAGAGATTCTTGATAAAATCCAAAGAGGAATCTGCAATATTTCTCTCCAGAATCTATCTTACATATTTATAAGTCTAGCATTCATCCATGCTTTGAATATTGCTGCCACATATGGTCCGGTTCTCCTGCTATATATTTAGAGATTTTTGATAAAATCCAAAGAGGAATCTGCAATGTTTCTCTCCAGAATCTATCTTACATATTTATAAGTCTACCATTCATCCATGCTTTGAATATTGCTGCCACATATGGTCCGGTGCTCCTGCTATATATTTAGAGATTCTTGATAAAATCCAAAGAGGAATCTGCAATGTTTCTCTCCAGAATCTATCTTACATATTTATAAGTCTACCATTCATCCATGCTTTGAACATTGCTGCCACATATGGTCCGGTGCTCCTGCTATGTATTTAGAGATTCTTGATAGAATCTAAATTATCAGCAATGTCATTGGTCCTGACAAGTCATCTCAGCTTCAGTCTCTTTCTCACTTCCGTACCGTAGCTTCCCTTTGCCTTTTCTATAAATACTTTCATGGTAATAGTTCTAATGTTGGTAGCAATTAAAGTCATCAACGCTATCATCAGAAAGGAAGCGATCAGAAAAGAAGAAATTAAATTCTTGCATAAGAGTCATACAGCCGTCAACGACGATATATATTTCTACAGAAGTATATTTAAGAGAAATAAACCAAGGAGGCGACATCAGGAGAACACGGCTTAATATTAAGTTACTGTTAATCGCCTTAAGCTGAAATCTTTCACAATTGATAAGTTAGGATTGCTGTAATTCAAAGAATAAAGCTTAGTTTATAAAAATGTGAAACTGACATGGACTTATCATATAGGTTTTTCTTTTGCTTATTTCGTCGCCTGCAGTAATGTCCAGACTTCGGATTAGCATCAAGAAACACCAGAGACTCCACATTGCTAGCTGTTACAGTGACTTATGCAAATTTGTTCGAAATGTGAGGGATACTCAAAGATATATCTCAGACCGAACGTATTTAATATAATCTTTGTCCTAACTTTTAATTCAATGCCACGAAAACCAAACCAAGTTACATGCCATTGTCACCGATCGGACCCCAGGCTTCTACCAGTTATGATAAATAGATGTCGCCTTGGTGAGGCACCGTGCGTTGAGAGACGATTGAGCTCCAAACTCACTCCGGACCTCAAATAGAAAACTTACATACGATCCATCGCTAAAGATGTAGGTAAAATGATCGGCTCCTTGTGCCACCCCAGTAAGTACCTGACTCCTTATGCTATCCTCTAATTTTAAAGAGCAAGATCAGGCCTAAAATGGAGTACTTCTGTCATATTTTGGCAGGAGGTGTCCAGTCCTCAATTTCCTCTCTCGATAGAGTCCAAAAGCGTCTCTGCGTCCCTGTGGGTGACTAATTCTTCTGCACCCTCCAATTTCTGTCTCACAGATGATATGTAGAAAATCCTCTCGCTAATCTATATTTATTTCTACAGAAAGTGCTCGAAGGAACTGCATTTGTTAGTTCCACCAGACTATTATTTTTTTTGTCTTTCATATGCTATGAGCGATCTTGTTATCTTATATTGCTCTATGTATCTCGTCAAGTAGTTTACTCTCAGTTCTCCCCTGCTCCTCTCGTTTTCAATAAGCTGCATGTTGCCAGTGTCTGTAAGCTGAATATGAATTTTACGCAGATGTAACCATAGCCGAGAACTAAGTACCACTTGAGTAGCTTCTTCCTATGAACCACCGCTCTGTGGAAACGACTACCAAGATGCTTTATTTGTTGATTTTATTTAGATCAATTATTCGAACTGAGATAAGCTTGGTAAAGAAATCCGCGTTGCCTTGGCTCAAGACATAACTCGTTTCCTATCGGATATCAAATCTTGTAGACTATTATTTTTTTTTGTCTTTCATATGCTATGAGAGATCTTGTTGTCTTATATTGCTCTATGTATCTCGTCAAGTAGTTTACTCTGAGTTCTGCCCTGCTCCTCTCGTTTTCAATAAGCTGCATGTTGCCAGTGTCTGTAAGCTGAATATGAAGTTTGCGCAGAAATAACCATAGCCGAGAACTAAGTACCACTTGAGTAGCTTCTTCCTGTGAGCCACTGCTCTGTGGAAACGACTACCAAGATGCTTCATTTGTTGATTTTATTTAGATCAATTATTCGAACTGAGATAGGCTTGGTAAAGGAATCCGCGTTGCCTTGGCTCAAGACATAACTCGTTTCTATCGGACGTCAAATCTTGTAGGCTATTATTTTTTTTTTTTTTGTCTTTCATATGCTGTGAGCGATCTTGTTATCTTATATTCGTCTATAGATCTAATCAAGTAGTTTACTCTCAGTTCTCCCCTGCTCCTCTCGTTTTCAATAAGCTGCATGTTGCCAGTGTCTGTAAGCTGAATATGAATTTTACGCAGATGTAACCATAGTCGAGAACTAAGTACCACTTGAGTAGCTTCTTCCTGTCAACCACTGCTCTGTGGAAACGACTACCAAGATGCTTCATTTGTTGATTTTATTAGGGAGTAGTCCGTAGTTAGTCTGTCCCTGACTACCGGGAGTGCTTCCTCCATTGGTACCTTGGTGAACAAACTCACAACGTCAGGGATCACCATCTGGTTGGATTGGATGGGAGCATCTTTGATTATTTCTACGAAGTGGCGGAGTTCCGGACATATGATGGTGACTTTCTGATTAATGGGTCGATTATATTTACTAGGAAACGAGGATGGCATACAGAACCTTGGCAGCTTACAATCGGCTTGAGCTGAATACCGATTTTGGGAATCTTTGGGAGACCGTATATGTGAGGTAGCTTGGTGTAACTCTGTGACAACTCCTGTTATTTTTCTCCTTTTCCCTCTTTTTCTTGCTTTTTATTCTTTTCCTTCCTCCTCTAAAATTTACCTCATTTCTTTCTTTCATTCTTTTCTTCTTTTCTTTCATTCATTCTCTCCTTCCATTTTCTTCCTACTCATTTTCCTTTCTGTTCTTTTTTTTAGAACTTTGCAAAGAGCAATTTTGGCTCAAAATGTTATGGCCACGTTCCAGCTGCTAGACGTATTAATTGTGAATTTAGTGTTTCATTCCGTTTTAAGAACTCTAAGCGAATAATACTCGGGCGATCCCATCACACCCAAAGCATTACCCTTCTTACACTGGTTTTAGCGTCGGTTGTGAAGAATTATACTTTTCAATGTGGTTTTGCGTTATCGTAGCGTCGAAAAGCATTTTCTTATTGACGAATGCAGCGCACTTTTCGACTGAAAGTTAAAGGACACGTTGCAGCTGCTGGACGTGTAAATGTGCATTTAGCTTTTTATTGCGTTTTAAGAATTCTAAGTGAATAATACCCCAACGATCCCACCACAAGAATAACATTACTTTCCTTCCATGGAGCGCAAATTTGTGCATCAGTAGTGGGGATTTATATTTGCCAATGCTTTGTCTTGTACGTTGAACATTGTTATATGTAACCCACTTTTCATCGCCTGCTATTATATATTTAAGGAACCGTTAGTCAGGATGATACATTCATCAAGATGATTGGTCGCCCAAAACGGAAACTATATAATGATGGAAAAGAAAGATGCATAGAATTTCAAAGACAGTTTTTAAACAATTGCACTCTAAGGTGGCTAATCCGTGTTTGGCCTTACTAAAGCTAATGACGTTAATCCTAGAGTTTGCGATGTGGCCCATGTTGTAGAGCGATCTTTCACGTATCCCATACCTTCAGCTCTGAAGTTCCTGCTGCCGGACCTATAAATGCGCATTTAGTGTTTCATTACGTTTTAAGAATTCTAAATGAATAAGGCCCCGTTGATCACACCGTATGCGTAACATTACCCTTCTTACCCTGGCTTTGGCGTCAGTTGTCAAGAATTATTCCTCTCAATGAGGTTTTGCGTTGTCATGAAGTCGAACGGCATTTTTCCTATTGACGAATGCGCCACTCTTTACTCCTATGTACAGAACTAAAAGCTTTACAGACATCTACAAAATGTAAAGCAGCCTGTAGATTCTTTGACCTGTCACCCTCAAAATTCCGCCAAACAGTGAGGATTTGTCCAAAATTTGATCTGTCTTTTCGGAAGCCATTTTGATTTTTTTCGGAGCACATTTTCTACTTCCGTCTGCATTCTCTTGAGAAGACTTAAGTTGCAAATTTTTGATGCAATGACGGCGAATGCAATTCCTCTATAATTGTTTTGCCAATTCTTGTTCTTCTTTCTTTGGCAAAGGAAGTTTTGCAGCCTTCATCCCATCTTTCTATGACTTCTCAATAATTCAGCGTTACATAATTGAAGCAGAATATAGTTGAAATCCTGATTCTTCCCAAACTCCAGAGGAATGTGATCAAGTCCCGATGTTTTCCTATCTTGGGTGTTTTTTTAAGCCGTTTCAAGTCCTGCATCAGTAAAGTTTGCAGGTTTAATGTCAAGAGGAGGTTCAATGATTTGCTCGACCATTTATTGTATAGCATCATTTTGGCAGTTACTGTCTCAGAGCGGGCGGGGGGATACAAAAATTTTCTGATATTTTTTGAAGGCTTTAGAGAAATCTACAAAATATAAGACGGCTTGTAGATTCTCTGCACTGTCACCTTCAAAATTCCGCCAAACAGGATTTGCCCAACGATTGATCTATCTTTTCGCAAGCCATTTTGATTTTTTTTCGGATCACCTTTTCTACTTCCGGTTGCATTCTGTTAAGAAGCCTTGAGTTGTATATTTTTGCTGCAATGGCGTTGAGTCCTTTTGACGACCCTAAATCTTCTTTCGTTGTGAACGAAAGTATGCATATGAAATAAGCTCTTAAGATGACGGGGAACAATTTGATCCCAGAGGGACTATGAAGAAGTCATGCACTTCAGTTAAGAAAAAATTCAGGCCTATGGTGAAAGCAAAGGTCGAGCTCAGTTGAATATAGCCGATGGGAGTAAAACAGAAAGAAAGAAAGAAAGAAAGAAAGAAAGAAAGAAAGAAAGAAAGAAAGAAAGAAAGAAAGAAAGAAATTGTTGTGGTAAACCCTTCTACAGTAGAATGAACTCTTCCTTCTCTCATGAATACTAACTGCGGTACTTTTTAACGGGAGTCGGGTGAGCAGCCGTGACGCTGTTAACTTACCGTTCGGACGCACACCTCTATCTGCTTATTATTAGGTTGGTGCAAAAATAATGACGTAATAATGTCGTTTTTTGACGTTTAACGTCAAAAAACGACATTATTACGTCATTATTTTTGCACCAACCTAATACTAACACTCTTGCTTTGCATATATTCTGTATTTCAATGCACTTGCTCAACCTATCTTCGTCTTCCATGTCTTTATTTCTGGCCCATAAACAGGTCAAAAAAGAAAGAAAAAAAGAAAAGAAAAAAGGAAGGAAATAAAGAAAGGCAGAAGAAAAAAAATAGGTTGGTGTTGGACCAAATTGTTATGGCCACGTTCCAGCTGCTAGACGTATAAATGTGCATATAATGTTTCTTTGAGTCTCAATGATTAGTACCCCGACTACCCACGTACAAACTTTGTTCTTCCATCGAGCTCAGATTCTTGTGGCCTTATGACGGACTAGATTAACGTTTTGTTCCGATTGTTATTTTAACCCTAATTCGATCTGTCTGTCTGCTCTATATGACGAGTAAGCCAACTCTTTCTAGCTAGCTATTTCATTCGCGAATTCCTGTGGAGGCGTCGAAGTGTAAAAAGGTGGATAGCGGCCAGACATTTGAGCCTCCCTGGGCTCCTCCGCCATTAGTTAAACTTGGTATCAAAATACAGTCCGTAATGAATGTTTTGTGATGGTCGAGCGTTGCCACGGGCGAGTTGGTAAATAAACGACAGGTCGGAAATTGTTGACGAATGGAACCCGTAAAATATGATTAAGTTAGTCTTAATCAAAACACGCACACACACAGACAGACACATATATATATATATATATATATATATATATATATATATATATATATATATATATATATATATATATATATATGGGTGTAAAAGGATCAAGAGAGTTTTGGTAGGTATAGAAGAGAGGAGTTTGTGAAGACTGGAATAGGCGAATGAAATTGAAGAAGAGAAAGAGAGAAAGAGAAAGAAAGGTTTAAAATGATCAATGGAGCGGATAAAAAAAAAGAGTGAATGAAATATTAGTAAATGGGGCAGAACGAAAACGAAGGAAAAATCAGAAAAGAAAGAAAGAAAGGATAGAAGAAGAAGAAAGAAGGAAAGGAAGAAGGAAGAAAGGAGAATACATGAAAACGAGAATAATCAGAAGAAGAAAAAGAGATTACAAAAAGAATAGATAAAGAAAAAGAGAACAGAAGAAGAAAAACATTTAGAAAGGAAACGTAAGGAAGAAAAATGACTGAAAGAAAAAAAGAAGAAAAAAAAAGAATTCGAGAAGGAATAGAAGAAATAATAAAAAGAAAAAGAATGAAAGAGAACAAGGAATGAAAAAGAAAAAGAAACAGAATGAAAGAAAAAGAATAATGAAAGAAAAGGGAGAATGAAAAAATGGAAGACTGGAAGAAGAAAAAAGGAATGAAAACACTGAAGGTCAAAAAATGAATTTGATAAAAGAAGAAAAAAGATTTAAAGAAAGAAGGAAAGAATGAACAGAATAAAAAAAGAAAGAAGGAATATGAATGTTGAATTAGAAGAAAAATAAAGAAAAAAATGCAAGAAAAGAAAAAAGAAGAAAAGAAAAAAGAAAAGAAGGAAAAGAGTTAAAATGGTAAATGAAAAAGTAAAAGAATAAAAGGAAAAAAGTTAAAAAGAGAAGAATAAAAGAAAAGAAAAATAGAGAAGAAGAAAAAGAAAAATGGAGAAGAAGAAAAAGAAGAAATGAAAGCAAGGAGAAGAATAAGAAATAGTAAAGTAAATAAAAAAGAATAAAAATACGAAAAGAAAAAAAGAAAAGAAAAAATAGAAAAGTACGAATAAAAAGAATAAAACTAGTCCAAAAAATAATGGAGCTCTATCAAGTCGTGAAAAATAGTCCTGCGATTCAATCATAAAAATTGATGTACAATATCTTGTTATTTGACTTCAACTCGAACCCTGAACACTGGCATCGCTTCGAAATCTCTGTCGAAGGTTTTAACTACGATTACTGCAGGTTGATCGACATTTAAAATCTTGTGCCTATTAAAATGTAATCACCATCAGTGGGTGAATATTTATATTTCTCTCTGTCATGATAGATATGTGCAGAGATAGATAGATAGATAGATTATGAAAACATTGTGATAGACTTTATAGTACAAGAAAGCAGAGCATTTTCAATCAAGGATGTTGTAGCTTATCGAGTACATGATTTATCTTTTTGCGTACAAAATGCATGAGGTCGTTGATTTTTTAGTACAAGACGGCGTTTCATTTTGAGTATAAGACGGCGTTGCATTTTGAGTACAAGACGGCGTTTCATTTTGAGTATAAGACGGCGCTGCATTTTGAGTACAAGGCGGCGTTTCATTTTGAGTAAAAAATGGCAGAGTTCTGCGTGCAAGATGGCGTAGCTTTTGAATACAGAATGGCCTAGGTTTTTGAGTACATTGGGATTCAGATTTTTGAGTATAAGATGACATTTGTTTTCGAATATAAGATGCCGTAACATTATAAGTACACGATGTCGTCGCTTTTAGATATGAAAGTGACATAGTTTATTGAATATAAGTTTTTTTTTTACAGTTCACTTTGTACAAGGCCCGAGTGCGACTCGACTTCGAGTGTTACAGAGTAAGAGGCACAATTTTTGCGGATATGTGGGGAAGATAACAGTTAACCCTAGACTTAAAGAGATTAACATTTTACTGATCGGGGAAACATCCTCTTGGGAGTCGGTTCTGCAGAGCAGTGTTTCTCGGATAGAAGCTGTTCGAGTGGAACTTACTTCTCAGCGATGGAATACAGAGAAAATATGGGTGGTTTGCTACTATGTGAGTGGCATAGGGGGGTCCTAGTCGTGAAGATTCTCACTGACAGAACCCAAGGAATGTAGTTCGTTTGAGCACTTTCCATCGAAGTAGAGATCGAGCCGAGATGCGTTAGAAGATGGAGAGGCGCTTTTGGTCTCTATCGATACAAGAAAGTTAGGACCGGGAACCTCCTGCCCAAAATGACAGAAGTACTCCATTTGAGGGCTGATCTGGTTCTTGTAAAGTTACAGGGTAGCATGAGGAGTGAGGTACTTACTGGAGCAATGGATCGTATATATATATAATTATTTATTTAAAAATATGATTCCAACACGCTACATTAGAGTTCTCATGTTTCAAAACAAGACCCGAAAACGTCAATATAATTATTTGAATTAAATTGAATTAAAGTAAGCTCTGTTCCATCTTCAAGCAAAATTTTTTTTGGAATAACTTATTTCTGAAATTTACGTGTTTTAATAGCAGATTCATTATTGAAATCAAAATTTCCATAGTGACGGCCAGCGCGATTGTTCGTATAGAAAGGGGCGCAGAGTGTTAATAATTTGTATCAGTATAGAGTTACATTCATAGGTGTCAAGTCAGGGTAAGGTTGGGGTGTCTAAATTTAAAACGGAAGATGATTTCGTCTAGTCTGGTTTACGTGTCTATGGAGATTTATTTATTTTTTTGTTTTATTTTTTCTAAAAGGGTTTTGTGTATAAAAAAAAACTGACGAAACATTTGTTTTTTGACGACTTCATAAAGGGTTATCTTTTTTGTAGGGTATTTAAGCTATTTATTAGGACTATGGATTTAAAAAAAAATTATATGCTAATTATCCAATGCAAAGATTTAATGATGACGGCAAAAAACCGTTAACTCATGTCTATTGTTTAATAGATTTTTATTATTTAGAAACTTAATAATGTGTAGTTTCTCATGTAGGCATAAAGGGCATGGGTCACCCCAAGTTTTACAAGTTCTAGTTTTGTTTATAATTTTACATTTTACATTTTATATATATATATATATATATATATATATATATATATATATATATATATATATATATATATATAAGTGGCGTGAGAATTAAACCAGTTGGGGCTAAAGAATGTAGTTCATCTGAGCACTATCCATGGGTTTAGCGATAAAGCAGTGAGAGACTTGCCATATACAGTCTGAGAGAGAGAGAGGGAGAGAGAGAGAGTGCGGTTTGAGGATTGAAAATAGTTTATCACCCACAAAGACGCGCAGACGCTTTTGAACTATTTAGACTGGAAATTTAAGACTGGGCACCTCCTGTCCAAATATGATACCAGTACGCCATTTTAGGATTGATCTGGATCTTGTAAAGATAGAGGATTGCACGAGGAGTCAGGTACTTACTGGAGCGGCACAGGGAGACGACAATTTTTCCTGCATCTTTATCGATAGATCATATGTACGCCTCTTAGGTGAGATCTGGGGTTAGTTTAAAACCAAATAGTCGCCTTGATCGACTCTTGGGCCTTAAAAGTCTCAGGTAAATTTATAATTGCAAGATGTAGCTTTATGAGTTCAATAAAACATAGGTTTTCGAATATAAGATGGTGTAAATTTTTAAGTACACAATGACGTAAGTGGTTGGGATACAAGATGGCGTAGCTTTTTGCGTACAAGATGGCGTAGCTTTTTGCGTACAAAATGGCGTAGCTTTTTGTGTACAAAATGGCGTAGTTTTTCGTACTAGGTGATTTAACAAGTTGGGATGTAATATGGCCTAGCTTTTCGGGTACAAGAACAAAATTATTCGCTGATTGATTTCACACATCAGTCCTGGGTATGACCATAAACTACATCCGCGCCCTGGGTAAGACAACAAACTACGTCCAACAGCAAGGACTTTGATCAGGAGGTTTTGGGGAGCATGGAACCACTTCTTAATTACTATTGTTCCCAGGTCCACTCTAACCCAGGGGGTAGTACCTGTTAGGGTTCCAGGTCTGGTCAAATAGTAAACCCCCAAACTGGGGTCAAAACAATATGAAAGTGTGAAAATAGGTTTTAATACCAGAAAAACTGTGTAAAAATTTGGAGGAAAAAATGATTACCAGCAATATATTAAAAAAAAAAAAATATAACCAGCGATACATTATGAAAAAAAACTATTACCTGAAGTAGATTTATTTAACGAAAAATTATTACCAGCAATACATTTTCGAAAAAAAATATTACCACGATACACTTTGAAGACAAATTCTTACCAGAAGTAGATTTATTGAAGGAAAAATTATTACCAGCAATACATTTTCGAAAAAAAATATTACCAACGATATACTTTGAAGACAAATTCTTACCAGAAGTAGATTTATTGAACGAAAAATTATTACCAGCAATACATTTCCGAAAAAAATATTACCACCGATAATACCAACGATACACATTGAAGAAAAACTCTTACCAGAAGTAGATTTAGTGAAAGAAAAAAATATTACCAGCAATAAATTTTCGAAAAAAAATATTACCAACGATATTACCAACGATATTACCAACGATAAACTTTGTAGAAAAACTCTTACCAGAAGTAAATTTTTCGAAGAAAAAATTATTACCTGCAATACATTTTCGAAAAAAAATATTACCAACGATATTACCAACGATACACTTTGAAGAAAAACACTTACCAGAAGTAGATTTTTTGAAGGAAAAATTATTACCAGCAATACATTTTCGAAAAAAAAAATTACCAACAATATTACCAACGATATTACCAACGATAAACTTTGTAGAAAAAACTCTTACCAGAAGTAGATTTTTCGAAGAAAAAATTATTACCAGCAATACATTTTCGAAAAAAAATATTACCAGCGATAAAAATCTTGTCGGACTTGGATAGACCATTGAGGTTGATATGCCGTAAAACAAAACAAATCAAACGAAAACCAAACGATTCAGTCATCATCTTTTTCAGGCCAAAAGAACAAATGGGTGGGGTTATTCAGGAGAATCAGTGCTTTTATTCCCACCCGTAATCAGTCACCAGGTCGTTTCAGTTGTCACGTAAGCCACATTGGGACGCACAATGCCTGCTTAATTTAAAAGTGGGCATCAAATGCGCGTCTCATCTTACAACGCATCAGTTGCAATCTGACTTGCTGGACGATTTGCGCGTTTATCAAATCGAATCGAGGCTGGGTAGGAAGTGATTACAACGAAGGGAGAACAGATCAAATTAACGAAAAACGATCAAAAGTAATGGTGTTAATAGAATGAGGACTAAGTGCATTGACAAGGCGAATATGAAACTGATCTTTTGATTGGATTTTAACAAATCGGATATATTGCAACGAAACGTACAGGGAGACGAAGTAAATCGGTTCTAAGGTCAATAGATACATCGACAGATATTGATACTATTTGTGGTGGAATTTGGAACTGAGTGGTTGGAGGAGGAGGTGGCAGAGGGGAATTTCGATAGGCGTTAATTTCCTAACCGAACAGTCTCAGTTTCAAAAGTATATATATATATATATATATATATATATATATATCGACAAAGGTTGATATGAACGAAGCGAGATAGATAGATAGATAGATAGATAGATAGATAGATAGATAGATAGATAGATAGATTCTTGAAGCCCAGGGTGTGACAGTAGTTAATATAACAGCGGTGTCAATGGAAAAGGTGTCCTTTTTAAAAACCATTTTCTACAGACACGTCATCCCTCTGTTGTTCAAATGTTTTATGGGAAAATTTTATTTAAAATATAGCTCATATACGAAACATTTGAAAATGTTTTCGTTAAATATATACAAAAACTAAGTACATTGAATGTAGAGTTGATTCCGCTTTGAAAATAAGGGAGGACATGTTAGTGATTGAATCGTATATTACTTGTGTAGTGAACAAAGGTGACCATAGATAAATATTAAAAAAAAAGTTTTCTGTGTCTTTCAACATCATTCTCTTTGCTTACATTTTGTTTCCAGACAATGGGAGCAAAGATGCATTGCGGGGAAGAATTTATTTCAATGAAAATGTTTCTCTTTGTCATTGCTTCGCGTACCGACACGCAGACATTTCTGTTCACATGGTAAAATCTACCAACAAAGAAAAAGAAATAGTTTCTTTTAACCACATGCCAACAATAAAATTATTCTAATTAAGCCCCTTTCACAGATTATGAGGAATCCCGTCAGCTATTCCGGTCATATGGATTTCCCGTATATTAGATCCGGACTAGAGGTGTGTTTTGGGAAAGACATACTGACGGAGATCAACTATCTCCAGGTCCGAATTCAGTGTTTTCCTTCTCCAAGACTATCGTCAACCAAATCCATAGAATTCAGTCTCTTCTTTGGCGGGGGGGTGGAGAAAAAGATATTTGTTCATGCCTCTCACGTAAGTGAATATAATTGAACTCAGCTCTCCGATTCTACAGCCGAGCCGCTAACCATTACTCCACCGTGCCTCCTCAAAGAGCAAAGTTATAAATAACTTTTTAGTAATTTTTACTACTATTTTTAGATACTAGTTGAAATTATTATTTACATTCGGACTATATATATATATATATATATATATATATATATATATATATATTAGGTTGGTGCAAAAATAATGACGTAATAATGTCGTTTTTGACGTATTTTTTAACGTCAAAAAACGACATTATTACGTCATTATTTTTGCACCAACCTAATATATATATATATATATATATATATATATATATATGTACTAGCAGCATTTTTTTCTGGTTAATGTAAATTACCTTTATAGTAAGAGATTTTTTTTTTTTTTACATTAACCAGAAAAAAAGACTTAGACAGAAGTGTCTATCTTTTTAAATTTGGTTTTTTTAATGTAAATATAACAACAAGAACATTTCGATTTCATTTTTGCCTTGAAAAAGTCGGAAGACGAAACGCGTCGGCAAAATCTAAGATCTTTTTTTCCAATTGTCATATATATATATATATATATATATATATATATATATGTCTCATTTGAACATAACATCTGACTGTGTCAGGGACACCGGCTCCGAATTTGTCACAGGGATTACTGCCGACCCGAAGCCTTTCCCATGTTTCGCTATGGCCGCATGACAGCGCACGGTTAAAATCGGATTGTTTCTCCACTTTAAGCAAATTATACGGGAAAAATATTTACATTATGGGAATGTCAAAGTAACAAAAATCTTACAATACACAAAACCATGAAACTTTGGTTAACATGTCTTTTGTATAAATAGGATTAGTTTTTCTAACAATGGGGGTCAGTATCAAAAGTTTCGCTGGATCTCCACGCATTTACCAACCAATATACTGATAAGCCTAATAAATCCTTTCATGAGTTCACGTTCAAGTCAGTAAATAATATGTCCTTATATTTTATTAGTGATGCGTATCTTATGCTACTATTGACTTTGTTGATAATATTTTAGGTACTTTCATTAATTCGCTGAAAAACAGCATGATGAATAAATAGAAAGTTTTATCGTCAAAATGTTTTTGATGATTAAGAGGAAAAATTTATTATTTTATTAATTTTTTTTTTAATCCTTTCTTGCACGTTTGTAATTTTGGTTAAAAATCTTGTTTTTTTTTTTCGTTTTTGTTTTGTTTTTTGTTTTTTTGGCGTCAGTGGTTGTACTAATATTTACTATTGAGGTTTTCGCACCTTTTTTCATGTAAAAACACATTAAATTGGAAATTCTTGCAAAAATCAAATAATTATTGGATTTTAATGGAAATTTCAGAACTTATTCAGATATGATTGAAATTATTTTTGTTTTTAGAAAATCTTGGTAAAAATATATTTTACATATGTTACTCCTCCCAATATAATTACATGAAATTTCGAGAAAAAATAATTTTAATTGCAAAATTCGTTTTATTAGTTAAAAACAGAACAGCTTGGATAATTTAAAATTATCATTTTTTTTTTTCAAACTGCTACTCATTTCCAAAAAATCAGCTCGGAATCGTAAATTAAATAATGCAATAAAACCATGACATTATTTAATTAGAAAAGCTTTTAATTGCTTTTATAAATAAGATTTAAGGACTCTAGTATTTTAAGAAGTGAATTTTTAGAAGAATTGTTTTCATTTTTTTATTTTAATTATAATAATTTATTATAATAATTTATATATAAATCTTTTTTTAAATTCTGCATTATTTTAATTATGTTAGTTGATATTGTTATTAAGCGAGAACTATATTTACTAACCAACAATTGAAAAACTTAATACAAATCGTCACTCACCAAGATTTTTTAAATATTTTTATGTACACAACTGTGCCCATTTTGAAAGTATGGGCGACCATACACGACATTATCAGAAAATAAAAGTAAACAGAATACGTTCACTTGAAGTCATTTCAAGTCTCTACTGTTCTTTCAAATTCTATATCGTATGACGTCTCGTAACTTCTGTCAGTCGACGCATTAATTTCTTAAATATTTGGAGTTTTCTCTTGTAAAACACATTTTTATTTAACCCCAAGTCAAAACCAAAAACAAAAAATATATATTTCTGGAGGTTTAATGTCAGGAGACCTTGCTGTCTAAGTCAGCGTTTCGAAGCCATCGATTTGTTCATTTTTTTTTATCCTGTCACATGACTAATGCGCAGGTGCACTGCCCTGCGACAAGAGCGTTGTTTGCAAGCCCTTCTGGAGACTTATGGGGAAAAAAGGCGATGGTCCAAACCGTTCAAGGATTTCTCCACCTGTAACCCTACCATCAATATGATAGTAACTTTGTCTTTACGCTCTATGTAAATGTTGTCAAGTTTTTGGCATTTCCATGGTGTGGCTTGAGACCCTGATTAAAAGACTGGCACTAATGAATTTACATCCACAACATCCAAAAATTATTCATGACACACTTTGATTTTTCTTCTCCCAAGTGGGTTTCTAACTTCTGTAAAGTGCCGTTTGCAACCTTATAAGTTAGCAGCAAAGGCCCAGCGTCAACTTCCTGGCTAAGCTTTTTTCCTATTGCTGTTACAAGTCTCAAGAGCCACCTAGGATAGATCGTTAATAAATAAGGTTCCTAAAAAGGTATACAATGAGGAAGTAATATGAGTAGATTAGAAGGATATCTAGGATAGATAATGGTTGACCAGAGATTTGAAGAGGCTACGATTGCTAGGACTATAAAAGCATTCTCTCTGGACTTCTTGGGAGGAGGACTTCTTAGTCTAACTTCCGGTTTATCAATTGAATACAAAGAGAATGATTCGACTGATATACGCGGCATAGCGGGTCTTACCTTTGAAGATCTAAACTGGTGGGACCAGTGAATGTATCCCGTTTGAATATCTGCAATGAATAATGTTATATTACAAAATTGGGTAGAAACGATTGTTCTGTGGAAAAGGGATTTCATGGCGGGAAAGTAAGTCCTCGCACACAAGACGCTTTTGAGCTCTGCGAAGACTACATAGTGGTTTGTACCTGTTGTGGTAGGATCCACCTAATTTGCATAGTGGAGTACCGACCATATAAATATGGTTGGTACCGGGGAGAGAGATTCAACCAGAGACTCTGCCCGACTGCGACTCAGTCAACACATTCTCCAGGAACGGTCTTCCCGGGAATATACAAAAGACTATATGTAAATATTGTGTACACGTTCTTGTTTCAATACATTTTGTTCTAAGTACATTTTGTGTTGCATTATTATTCCATGCATTAGTCAAGTTTCAACAGTACCCTTAGCTGGGAGGAGAAGAAGAAAGATTCATACCTTTCCCAAGGGCATTAGCCCGTAAGTGAAAGTAATGGGTTCGACAATCCGACCCGCTATCCATTACTCCACCGTGACATATATATATATATATATATATATATATATATATATATATAAGGGAGAGATTATAGTTGTTCGAATAAGAGCAAGGTGTATATTTTAAAGAGAAAACATTTTTAGATATAATTTCGGTTTTTTAAAATATATATTATACATTATTTTCCATGTAAGGAAAAATTAATTCCTTTAAATAATATGTGTTAATAACCGTTTTTAGCCTGATGATGGCTACAGTACCTGAAACGCGTGTAGCAAAATATATGGAAAATAAAGCATAATATATATTTTTTTAAAATCCACATTATAACCAAAAAAGTTCGCGGCTTCTCTTTATTTATTTATATATATATATATATATATATATATATATATATATATATATATATATATATATAATTATTTATTTAAAAAATTTATAACATAAATATATTTATAACATAAATATCTTATAAATTTTTTAAATAAATAATTATATCTGCTCTACTTTGTATTGAGCACTCTTTTAAGAATAGTAATTGTTGGTTATTGGAATTCATTCTATATACACCAATCATATACTTGGGTATATATATATATATATATATATATATATATATATATATATATATATGAGAAAAAAATTAGAATAATAAAATACAATAATCAAAGTAAACTATTAAATCAAAGGAATGAATTAGTTTTAAAATGTCGACATAGAGTCAGATTTAAACTTCTATAATATAGATTTTACTATTTTGCTTTTTTAATTGTCTATCTCTTCAAATGTTGAATGTATAACTATTTCTAATTTCTGTATTTCCATATTTTCACGATATTAATTATATCTTATAATTGTCCCCTGTTCTAAGAAATCTCTTTCCTTTTATCACTTACACCACATTATCTATATTTTTTTATTTTTAAATATAACTTGGTATGGATATTTTTAATATAACTTGATTTAACTTATATTTAAAGTTAAAATTGCATAATTTATTTTAAATTTATTTATTCTTTAATAGAATTTTTTAATTATATTCTTAC
>OZ010607.1:74484942-74487442 GCA_963932145.1 Acanthosepion lycidas | reverse complement strand
AAATTCCAATGTAAACATTGTGATTTAACTTATTTTGTTTAGTAACTTTGCATATTACCTTCGTAGCATTACATTTTCCTTGACGGGACGATTTTCGCTATTTCTACAATTAGAGGGGGGTTTACTTACAATGTGGTTATTATGAGAGCTGATAATTTTGTACATGTTATTTATGCAGAAATAGATTATTTTGATGTTTTTCCTATTGAAGATCTTACGTGGAGGGTTATTTTTGTAAAAAAATATTTATTTATTAACTTCAGATTTTGCTGTCTGATATCAGTATTGGATAATTTACTGAAGTGGGGGTGTAACCATATAATTGTTTTTTTTTTCTATTTCTGCGCTTACGTTAGTGTTGTTTATGGGGTACGTTAGATACGTTAGTGTTTTTTATGGGGTTTAAGTAGGATAGTTTATTTTTAAAGTCACTTTTTCGGAAAGCATTTTCATACAATTCTTTATTTTTGTTAAATATATTTATGTTAGACGAACGTTTACTAATTCTAGAGCCGAAAGTAATAGTTATCTGTTTCACAATGACTTAGGGGTGGTTAGACTTAACATTAATATAGTGGGCGTTTCATGTTCATGGTAAAGTTTAATGGTATTATTAATAAGATTAAGGGTGATATCTAGATAATCTACTATTTTCAGGTTAGAAGCAATCCCAGTAATTTAAAGACTAATAATTTTCTTCTGAAAATTCACAGGAAGTGGACCATTGCTGTTGGGAACAAAAATGAGTCCATCATCTCTATATACGCCTATTACTTTAGGATTTCCAATTCTACTAAGTATATGTAGAATAAAGAAACAAACTAGATCAGCAACCTTGGCTGAATCTTATGTTCCCATAGGAACATCAAAATCGTCCTTCTGACACTTAATCCAGGTAGAATGGTTAAGTGCTAACAGCGATTACCTAGCAGTTAAGTTGATATTAATCTCATCATCTGTTATATATATATATATATATATATATATTGCAAAGTTGATACAATCCACTAAGAGGTCTCTGGAGATAGAGGAATAAAAGTTTATAATATTAAACTTAATAAAAGTTGCTCTATTTTTATCACTCATATTGGTGAACCATTTTACATAGGTACCTCCACGAAAATGTAAACAAAAGAGCATAGCATGATGAAAAAGACGCCGAACTTGACGAAAACAAAATTTTATCGTCTAATGTTCATATTATTATTAAAGAATAAAGATCAAAGTATTTTGGGGGTATTTTTTTCTTAATTTTTTAATCGTTCCTCGCACGTCTGAAATTTTCGTTAAAGATATTGTTTTTTTTTTTTTGTCAAAAAGAAAAGGACAGATAATCAATCATTTTCAATCATTTTTTTTTCGATTTGATAAAAAAGATGAAAATCTGACTTTGATATTCTTTTAAAAATCAATTATCATTTTTTCAAAACTGATTTTAATAAAATCAGAAATTATAATGTTTATTTAAAATATTTTGAACCAAGCTTAACTTAGCTTCTGCGCCGAAAAAATGTAATTTGAAAATAAAACAAAGCAGGTCATAAACTTTCGCGTCGCTTGACAGGTAACGAAAGACACATTCATGACGTTTAGATAACTTACGGGAGGATAATTCTTTCTACGGATGGAAGGAAGTGAAATTATTTAGATTTAAGTGAACAAATTATTTAACTCGTTACTTTTAAGGAAAACTTTCAGCGCTCTAATTTTTCATTTTTTTTTTTTTTTTTTTTTGTACTTAGCTTTCATCTTTACGTTTACGATGCTTTGTGGAAAATATAAACAAATTAAAAAATAAGACTTTTAAGAGTAAGATTAAATTTCATAAGAAAAAGGTATCTAATTAATTTATAGGTACCTTTCTTATGAAATTTTATCAGAAGTGTACATAAAATACTATAATTTTATGTACATTTATTACATTTTACTGTTATTTGTATTTACATTCATTTTATTATTAATTTTGATATTTCATTTATGGAAAAATGTCGTAACTGGGATTAATATAAAAATAAGATCATATAAATTAAAGTTTAGCAATAGGTAAATTTCATAAGATGATACTGATACTTATAGGTACCCTTCTCAGTTGAAATTGAAAAATCAAATTAACTTCTCCATACGTGTTTCGCAAAAGTAAAGGCCTTAACAGCGGAGAACAATGCTGAACTCAAATAATACAACTAAATTTTATTCTGGTTGGTCTTCCGTACTTTATAATTACCGCCCGATTATAAGCACAAAAATTACATTTTTTAATTACTGTGGATCTTCTGATTGGTCCAAACGATACAATTTTCAAAGCGCTAGACAATGACAATCTCATATGGACACTTTGAAAGGTTGATGGTGTTTTTAACTAATGTTATACTATTTTTAAAAACTTAATGTAAAAATCTATTATAATTAAAGAAATAAGAAATAATTGTATTAAAAATTTCAATATTCATTGAAAAATTTTTTGCTTTCAGAAAATATTGTCCATATTCATAAAAACAAC
>OZ010607.1:74472442-74479942 GCA_963932145.1 Acanthosepion lycidas | reverse complement strand
TACGACCTTGCTAACCAGACTCTATTTTTGCCAGAGAGAGGATGAACATAGATAGATAGATAGATAGATAGATAGATAGATAGATAGATAGATAAGAACAGAATTGGATAGATAGAGAGAAAAGAAAAGAAAATGGTGAATGAACTGAGATAGACAGATAGAGAGCTAAAAATAAAATGAAAGAAATAAAATTCATAAATACTTATTGATATTATTTCCGTGCGCCAAGTTTAAGTTGCAGCGACTCCGGTCATGTACAGCATCTTTGTAATTGCAATAAATTTCGCATGTTCCTTTTAGCTATCCATTACAAAAATCCCATCAAAATTTTAATAAGTATTTTCAATAAAATTTCTTCTTTGAAATTGCTTTGTCAAAGCGCACAAAATAATTTTCTTCTTTGGATATCAACAACACAAATGAAATTATAGTCTTACACAAAATGGTTACAAATGGTAACTCTTACTAGTATTTATATTTACTCTTATAGCGTATTTCTGAAAGCGATAGAGCCCCCTCTACAGCCGAGATGGATGATTTCTTTATATTAAACCCTTTCTGTTTGTGCATTATGTGTAACACATTTGAGGACTTTCTAACCTCCCTATACATACTTATTTAGTACCCTTTCAGTTTAGTACTCTTTTCTTTGTTTCCAAAGAAGTTTTTCTATATCTTAATCCTCTGCTTAGTATTTGGAAGGCATCTTTGGCTATCCCAATCGTCTTTTGATTTCAGTTCCGCAATTTCAATATTCTTTTAGAACGGGTCCCAGATATTTATTTTTATTTATTATTTTTTTTTCTTTCTGTCCTCCTGTATGGCAGTGAATGGTGGACAATCTCCTGAAAGTTGAGGAGTGATTTGAGGCAACAGAAATGTTTTTCTACAGGAAAATTCTGAGGGGTCCATGAGGTTTTACAAAAAATGGAAACAAAAAAGAAACTTATCCTTAACATCAGGAAAGGACAGTTGAATTTTCTGCGGCACATAATGAGAAAAGAGGGCTTGGAAAAGAAAATCTGATACACACAAGATAGACTGAGGGCAACTAGGACAAAGGAAAACTGCGCATAAAATACTTGACGAGTTTGAGTAAATGGATGGTATTACAAGATCTAGGAGAAATCGCAAAAAAGGCAAAAATTTATTAAGCGCTACAAAGGACAGGAAATTGTGGAGAGCCATGATCACCTACATCCTGAAGGGACACAGCACATTGAAGAAGAATAAGCTTGAATAAATGGATAACAAAACAAGCTTTGGGAGAGATAACAAAAAGACAAAATATTAAGTGCTACAAAAGACAGGAAATTGTGGAGAGCCATGATCGCCCACGACCTGAATGGACACGGCACATAGAAGAAGAAGAATGAGCTTGAGAAAATGGGTGGCGGAACCAGGTTTAGGAAAGATAACAAAAAGACAAAATTTATTAAGAGCTACAAATGACAGGAAATTGTGGAGAGCCATGATCGCCAACGTCCTGAAGTGACACGACACATTGAAGAAGAATGTGCTTGAGTAAATGGATTTCAAAACAAGGTTTAGGATAGATAACAATACGAAAAAGTAATAAGAGTTACAAAGGACAGGAAATAGTGGAGAGCCATGATCACCTACGTGCTGAATGGACACGGTACATAGAAGAAGAAGCTTGAGTAAATGGATGTCGGAACAAGGTTTAGGAGAAATAACAAAAAGACAAAATTTATTAAGAGCTACAAAGGGTAGGAAATTGTGGAGAGCCATGATCGCTTACGTCCTGAATGGACACAGCACATAGAAGAAGAAAAATGAGCTTGAGTAAATGGATGGCGGAACAAGGTTTAGGAGAGATAACAAAAAGACAAAATTGGTTAAGAGCTACAAATGATAGGAAATTGTGGAGAGCCATGATCGCCTACGTCCTGAGAACGATGTGACTGCTTCTTTGAACTTTGTATATTTGGTAAAAAAATTGATATGAACTTTTTCCCCTGACTTATAAAGAAAATATCCTGAGAAAAATTTGAATGTTGTCAATGTGACTATTTCTCAGGGGAGTGTGACCAAATTGAAATAATACATTAAATGTACCATTTACTGTATTTAGTGCTTAGTTTTTTAAAGTCTCGTCCGGGTTTTTTTTCGGTACAGCCTCGTATACTAAAAACCCTTCCGGTAAGCTCCAATACATCCTGTTTCCAGTAAGTTTAAACGTGGCCTTTCACAGTTCATAATACTGTTTCCTTCGTATATGCAACCATTAGCAATGACATTTAATTAAACCCGCTGTTTTTGAGTATCAATATTTAACAATGATATTTTCTCCCAACTGCGACATACGCAATTAAGAAGGAAATTAGATTGCTCGACATTTATTTATCTGTAAACTTCTGCTAATTTCACATAACAATGCAACCCCGACGCCCAAAGCACTTGAACGTGCACACGTGTCTTGCCATAGGTCAATGACAAGCACAAATTGGAAGCTGTCTTTCCAAAGCCTGGCCGGATGAGACAAAAGAAACACGTGCTTATTTTAGTCCAGGTCAACAAACTCTCATTCCGAACTAACTTTGAAAAGTATTTTTTGCCTTCCATCATTATGGCTGTCGCTAACCCCTACAAGACTGAATAGTTAGAACATCTTTGACTAACATCATCCGCTCATATGAAGTGGAAACTTTATATTGAATACACTGCTGGATCTACAGCTCAGAAAGTTGGTTCACTGTATCGTGCTAAACAATTTTGCTCTTCAGAATCTATCTTATATATTTATAAGTCTACCATTTATCCAAGCTTTGAATATTGCTGCCACATATGGTCTGGTGCTCCTGCTATATATTTAGAGATTCTTGATAAAATCCAAAGAGGAATCTGCAATGTTTCTCTCCAGAATCTATCTTACATAATTATAAGTCTACCATTTATCCAAGCTTTGAATATTGCTGCCACATATGGTCCGGTGCTCCTGCTATATATTTAGAGATTCTTGATAAAATCCAAAGAGGAATCTGCAATGTTTCTCTCCAGAATCTATCTTACATATTTATAAGTCTACCATTCATCCATGCTTTGAATATTGCTGCCACATATGGTCCGGTGATCCTGCTATATATTTAGAGATTCTTGATAAAATCCAAAGAGGAATCTGCAATGTTTCTCTCCAGAATCTATCTTACATATTTATAAGTCTACCATTCATCCATGCTTTGAATATTGCTGCCACATATGGTCCGGTGATCCTGCTATATATTTAGATATTCTTGATAAAATCCAAAGAATCAGCAGTATTATTGCTCCCACCCTGGCGTCTCGGGTTCAATCATTTTCCCATATAGACGTCGCTAGACTTTATGAATATAAGTTGAGTAGTAGATTGGCAGCAAGGTCTCATCACGTTTCATTTGGACTGGCTAGATGTAACCATAAGTTCTGTGCTAACAGTTTTTATTTCGCATACTGCTCACTTGTGGAAATCTCTTACTTTACAGCCATCTTTGAACTTCATAGATTTAAATGCAATGTCAATTGTCATCTACTGTCTTCTTGATTACTTCTGTATTTTTCTCTTTTGTTTTCTAATTCTTTCACGTGCCGTAAGTCCTGGTATCTTAGTGGCTTTACTACCTTGCATGGGGTGAATGGTTTAAAGATTTTCCGTTACTTTAAACATAATATAAATTCAAACTTTTTCCGTCTCACCCGGAAACAAATCCCAAACATTGACTCCGAAATGGTATAATCCCAAAAATTCTATGTCGAGAATGTATGGCTCGAATTAGATCGGCTTTCAGACACACTGTCGGAAGAATTTATCGTTTATTTCTCGAAAGTGACAATGAATTAGCTTAAGATAAAACTTAAGAATGTACCTTATAACTCAAGACTTAATCTTTCATGAGCTTCCCCCTTGTGCAAATTAATTTAAACAACAATTTAGTTTCTTTATTTTCATCATCTGGTCAGTTTTAGGGTGACAGGGTGGAATCGATTTCTATTCTTTCCTCACATTAGTTCATTTGCAGTAATATGAATATTATTTTCGTGTGTATTTATTCATATATATATATATATATATATATATATATATATATATATATATATATATTATGAAATAAACAAAGTCCGACAATTATTTTAAGACATTTTTATGTTTATACATTCTTTTTATCGATACAAGAACTTACTTACATATTTGTATCTATAAAAAGAATGTATAAACATAAAAATGTCATAATATATATATATATATATATATATATATATATATATATATATATATGTATGTATGTATATATGTGTATGTGTGTATTTATTCATATATATATATGTGTGTGTGTATTTATTCATATATATCTCTGTGTGTATTTATTCATATATATATATGTGCATTGATATATATATATATATGTGTGTATGTGTGTGTGTATTTATTCATATATATATATATATATATGTGTGTGTGTGTGTGTGTATTTATTCATATATATACATATATATATATATATATATATATATATATATATATATATATATGTATATATAAAAGTGAACATTGAAGTAAAAACTTAGAGGCGACACTCTGTTTTGATGCTAGACGCAATCGTCAGGACTGGCAATGGCACGTGGAACTAGAACAGTCTACTCCAGTGAGCAAAATAAAGGTTTAAGTTCGACATTCTAACCACTTGAAGGACGGAGCGTACTATGGCCGAAACGTTATAATGAATATGGCGACAAAGATGAAGACAATAGTCCGAATAATATAAAAAATGACCAATACTAGATGAGATATCCAGTGGCAACGGAACGAGATGGATCGACCCCCGTAGATTTAATAAAGGGTTCAGGTTCCTGAATTTCCTGTAGGGTACCCGCATCAGCTTACACCTGAAGAAGGTCGGAGTGTACAACGGTTGAAACATTGTGATAACACCAAAAATAATAAAGAGGGCACTAGTCCGCATGTAAATAATATACATTATGGACAATATGTTTTTGTGTCATCTCCTCACGCTATTTAGTTTATAATCCTCAAATTTATTATGCTTAGTTACTGGACAAAGAGAAATGATTTAAATCAAAGTGTCCCTTACAGAGACAGGGGGTGGGGTCTCTATCGTTTTCTTATGCAGATATACATTTCATAGTAAGAGTTACCATTTGTAACCGTACTGAGGAAGACTATAATTTCTAGTATGTGTTCGATATCCAAAAAAGAAAACCTGATGGAGGTCAGAGGGCACAACGGCCGAAACGTTAAGATAAAAACAACAAAGATGAAGAGATGTAAATAGTGTAACTTATAACTCCACATCCCATGAATTCAGATGAAATTCACGTGTTTAGTTTGAACCAAATAAATGTTTCACATCAGAATCCATCTTGCACATTTATAAATCTACCATTCGTCCGTGCATTGAATATTGCTGCCATATCTGGTCTGGTGCTCCTGTTATATATCTTGAGATTCTCAACAAAATCCAAAGAATGTAATGTTATTGGTCCCCACCTAGAATCACGATTTTACTTTCCAACCTCCAAAGTTTTTCTCATCAGAATCCATCTTGCATATTTATAAATCTACCATTCGTCCGTGCATTGAATATTGCTGCCATATCTGGTCTGGTGCTCCTGTTATATATCTTGAGATTCTCAACAAAATCCAAAGAATGTAATGTCATTGGTCCCCACCTAGAATCACGATTTTACTTTCCAACCTCCAAAGTTTTTCTCATCAGAATCCATCTTGCATATTTATAAATCTACCATTCGTCCGTGCATTGAATATTGCTGCCATATCTGGTCTGGTGCTCCTGTCATATATCTTGAGATTCTCAACAAAATCCAAAGAATGTAATGTTATTGGTCCCCACCTAGAATCACGACTTTACTTTCCAACCTCCAAAGTTTTTCTCATCAGAATCCATCTTGCATATTTATAAATCTACCATTCGTCCGTGCATTGAATATTGCTGCCATATCTGGTCTGGTGCCCCTGTTATATATCTTGAGATTCTTGACAAAATTCAAAGAAGTGTATGCAGTGTGATCGATTCTAATGAGGCTTCTCGGCTGCAGTCACTTTCTCACCGACGTGACGTGGCTTCCCTCTGTCTTTTCTAATGAGCTTTTTTTCCTGCTGTCACGACTTAATGAATTTAAACGTACTGCTAGATTGGCAATTAGGTCTCGGCGTTTTACTGTTGAATTAGATGAAACCGCCACTTCTATTCTCTTTAGTTTCTTTTCTCGCACTTCCCACCCGTGGAACTCCCTTAGATTTCTTTCTTCCGTGCCTTATACAATCTTCAAAAATTTAAATACATCAATCGTCATATTTTGTATAACACAACCCTGTTCCTCTGTTGGCCTTTCTTCACTTCTCCTCACTAAAGTCTTGTCATTCGCTTTCACACCGTTCAACTTCTCGCGTCCTAGTGGCAGTATTCCCTTGCTTGGGTTGAAATGAGTTGAAAAAAAATATATTTTTAATTTCAACACCAATTACGATGTTTAGAATTTTATTTTATTTTCTTCCAATTTATTGTTTTTGGGTTTTTGGTTTTGTTTTTTGTTTTGTTTGTTTTTTTATTTTTGTTTTGTTTTTTGTTTTTTTAGCTTTTCTGACGCCATTTTGTTGTAGGGAAACCATTTTGCTTAGAGAAATAACAACCGTTTCGATTAACGAAATTAACCGTCAACAAAGCAGCATCAAGTGAGCAGCAATGAAACGCTAAAATCAACAAGAAAATTGTGAAGCGAAAAAAGAAAGGACAAAATAGCTACAATAAATAATTCCAAGACAGCAAATAGGTTATGCGACCTCAAGGAATCTGAGAAATTCAATAAGCAGAAGGAATATGTTTAAATGAAAAAAGATAGTCGAATAAAACCGCCCCTTAAGATTTGACCGACAAATGTTTGTAATGCACGCAGAATTTTTACAAGTGTTTCGCTCTTTCTCTCTCTACCTCATTCTCTCTCTCTCATTATATATATATATATATATATATATATATATATATATATGTAGTCTCTTTTTATGCGAGATGACTTATTAAATTAGTTAATATCTGGTTAATTACTCCCCCTCACTTACTCTTCAATATTTTAATAGATTAAAATTATTCCTACCTCTCCATTGCTTCTCTAACTTTTACGATATCTGTCGTCCTCCTCCACCTCTCTCTATCCCCTTACACGAACTTAAAACTACCCGTCAAAAATGTATAAAAATAATATGGAAATTTAAAACCATTATTATATGCTTGGAAATGTGATCTGAAGAACCAGGAAAAAACACCTTCCTGGGGAAAAAATGCAGACAATGGACCCTTAAGATTGTCTGTTCTCTTTTAATTAAATTTATATATATATATATATATCTGTCTGTGTGTGCACCAGAAGTCGATTGCGGCCTGAAAGGAAGATATTTGTTGCAGTTTATGCGATTAATATTTAACAGTGGATTAAGTGCATTGACAAGGCAGCAGAATCTGGTGTAAA
>OZ010607.1:74459942-74469942 GCA_963932145.1 Acanthosepion lycidas | reverse complement strand
ATAGATAGATAGATAGATATGAAAAGGGCGAGATAGATAGATAGATAGATAGATAGATAGATAGATAGATAGATAGATAGATAGATGTACACACTGGCCAAACATGATTATTTTTCAGAATCCCTTCTATGTCGGGCAGCTGTTCTTATATATGAATAAACTTAGATGAGGAAAGCTATGGGGATGGAATTGAAAGAAAGAAACAAGAAACAAGAAACACGGGCAAAGAGAATCGTTGTCAAATGGAGAAGAGGGAAAAAAGAAGGCAATAAAACGGAATACGAATACGAAATTCAAGATCGAATGAGGGACGTCGATGTCGGTACAGAAAGTCCAAAGTACAAAAAAAATAAGAAAAATGATTACAATACAAATAATATAAAGGCTTGAAGTACTTAAGAAGTGGACGAATTATTTGTAGTAGTTTCTTTCTTCTTACTTCATTTCAGTTAAAATCTTTTTACGGCACTAAGCAAAAAAAAAAAAAAAAAAAAAAAAAAGAAAATGCTTCTCACGAACGAAAGCGATTTACTCTGATATTTTTTTAATGTTTCTTTTTATTTCTGCTTTTTTCTCTAATTTTTTTTTTATTATCTTTCCTTATATTTATTTTACAACCCGAATTTTATTTTTTACTCTTCATCTCGCTTTATTTTTTACTCTTGCCCGCATTTACTTTTTTGTCTTTATTATCTAAAGAGGTCGTTTGCATATTTTTGGTATACACCAAAACTTAAGATAGCGTTTCCGTTTCGTGGAATCCATTTTGTTTAATGATAGCTTCATGGCTTTTAATATTTAATTAGCATTAACAAAATGCTTGTTTTGAGTACATGCGCAAACATGATGGAAAGTTTTAATGAATAACTTGTCCAAACGATTTGTTTTCTATTCCTTTTTATCTCTGCTCTAAGACCGCAACATCTTGGCGCAGAACAAACCCGGTACGAAGGAAAGATTCTTATAACCACTCCAACAGAACGAGAAAAGGCGAGAAAATGAATGGAATGTTATAAAAAAAATAAAATAAGGAAGAAAAAATGAAAGAGGGCAAAAAGACAAAGCAAGGAATGGATAGACTGCAATGAAAGAAGATAAAAATAACTTCTTTTTTTAAGTAAGCAAGAAATTTGGTTAATATAAAAAGAGGGACGTACAGCCGAAATAAAAACAAAATGGATGGAAGCGAGGAAAATAACATATTATTGAAAGGAAAAGAGAACAAGAATTTTAAACAAAGATAAGCTGGAAATGAGGAAAGAAAGTAGCGAAAAATAAAAGAAGTATTTAAAAAGAAGATGGAATCTAATGGCGTATACGATGACGTGATATTTAGCAAACGACTCCACAAATTAAATCGCTCCATATTAATCCTAATCTTCAACGATCTGAACTTGAAACCTAATAAATATATTGTCGGTAAGAGTCTAAAATGCCGTAACTTAACTATTTTATTATTTTTTTTTTATAAAATATATATCGAATACAATGCCCATGAGACACTCAAGGTAGAGTCTTACAAAATGAGGCTGTTGGAGAGAAAGTAGTGCAGATTATGAGGATATATCGGATACATAACGGTTGGCTCTAGATTTAAAGTGTTTAAGATTTTAGTGATTGTGGAAGATTCTATTCTGCAAAGTAGCAGTTCTTGGAAATAAGCTACCTGAGTGGCGTTTGCTCATTACAAATGGAATATGGAAGGAATGGGGATGATTCAACTCTGTGGAGGTGCTAGTTTTTAGCTGTAAATGTCTGAACTGATGGAACTAAAGTATGTAGCTTATAATTCTATATACAAAAAAAGTTTTCTACAAATAAATATAAACCTTGAACTTATTTCTCTGACTTTCGTCATGGATTGTAGTGCGTAATTGTATATAAATACGAAAAAAGACGGCATGCTAAATGACTAAAATAATATTTTGATTTAAAATTGAATGAATAATAAATATGAAATTTTGGTAAGTCTTTTTAACAGACGATGTAAAGCGTGTTACCGATGCCTGAAGACCGATTGAAATAGCGTAAAATGACTTTCAAAATCTAAGCAAAGTATTAAAAAATAGAAAAGTTTTCTTGAGAAACAATGAAAAGATTCTAGACTACTGTAAAATATCAATCCTCTAATATGGTTGTGAATACAGGCCAATTCAACACAGGTAACTAACAAATTTGAGTAGGAATAAAGAAACGGCTTAATTAAACGGTTCCTTTGATTCGGGAACAAATTTTGTCTAGATACAAATAAATATTTTACTTGAATAGCTTATTAAAACAACTAAAGGAAATAACTACTCATAAATTTGTACACACAAGTTGATTTACCTCCCTTCCCATTACAGATGGGACAGAAAATATATAAATAAATACCACATTGATAATTATTATATGGTTTGATTATCATATAATAATTGCTGTTGTCTCTCCATTCGTTAGGTCCTTAGTTTTCACGACCGTTACACCCCGTCCAGTACTTAAATAATGGACTATTTCATTTTGATCGTATGGAAAGACGAAAATAAAGAGGAAAAATATCAGAGACGCTACTTGGTTTCAGTGAAAACAAGAAAAAAAGAAAGAAAAATAAAAGTGTTTAATATCCCCTGCTAATAGATTATTCCGTTTTGATCGCGTAAGAAGACAAAAGACATATCAAAGACGCTACTTGTTTTCAGTGAGAAAATGAAAGAAAGAAGACAGGAAGGGCTTCAAAGCTGTTTGAGGGTAAATAGAAAAAGTTGCCCGTTCAAATCTTTTCATTTGTACGCCTTTACTTCTTAAATTAACGACATGAGCTTATTCAATCATTCACTGAAAAATTAAGATTCATCAGAAATTACAACGTCCTGGGTAAGAGGTTAAATTACATCGGCGTCCTGGGTAAGACGATGAACTACGGCCAGCAGCAAGGTCTCTGATCAGGAGGTTTTGATGAGCGTTGAACCACCTCTTAATTGCTGACCCGGGGTGGTAGCACATGTTAGGGGCCCAGCTATGGGCAAATAGTTAACTATTACCAGCAATACAAATTTGAAGGGAAAATATTGCCAAAACCAGATTTTTGACAAAACAAAATATTACCAGCAATAAAAAATGTTGGCATTAAATAACCCATTGAAGTTGACATGCCGTAAAACAAAATACACCAAACATCAGAAATTACAAATAGTTATTATTATTATTATTATTATTATTATTATTATTGTCGTTGTTGTTGTTTTATTGTTTTTTCCTGGTTTGTATCTTGTAGAGCCGGTTCCAAACTATGTTCCTTAGGCTCTATAGGAAAATAGTCATTTAATTGATAGCATTTTTCTCAGTATATGGGATGTTCCTATTAGGGCGATCTTCTGGGCAACTTGTATGTTGATGTTACCTGGGACAATGTTAATAAAATTGTCCATTCCTTTTCTCACAAGGCCCAGTGTTCCGATTACTATTGGTACAGCCTCAGTCTTCATACCCCACATCCTGTTAATCTCGATCTCCAGGTCCTTGCATTTGGACAATTTCTTGATCATTTTATGGAGGGGTTTCTCTCAGATGTCAATAAGCATGTACTCCCTGAATTTATCGTCATTTATGACAACATCAGGTCTGTTGGCTTTTATTTCTCTGACTGTTTAAATTGGTATGTCCCAGGGGATAGTTACATCGTTATTTTGGGTGTGTCTGGTTAATGGCCATACCATCTCCCAGTGGTTTAAATTATTATTATTATTATTATTATTATTATTATTATTATTATTATTTCTATCATGGTCAGCTCAATGGCGCTATGATCAGAGCAGGAAATTCAAGCAGACTTAGTATAATGTCAAAAAGTGGATGTCTTGTTGAAAATGTTTGTTCAGGCATTTTAGAGTGATATGAGACCTTCTTTCAAAAATGTATATTTTTTCTGTTCGTAGGACGAGTATCTACTTAACTAACCAAATTAGTTTTGCAGGTCATTATGACAGTATTAAGTTTTGTACTTTATAGATAACTCTAAAATATTGGCCTTGTGCCAGTTTATAGTAAAAGCCTTATAAATATAGAGAGAAAAGGAATTAGCTAGAAAGAAAGACATCGAAAGAGACGAGAGAGAGAGAAAAAAATGCAGACGGGATTTGAAAGACGCATAAAATGGAAGATTGAAATGGCGATGAAATAAAATGGCGGGAAAATAAAATATATTTTTTTTTATGAATCAGTGTGATGAAGGAACGATCGTAAAACCAAATTACTGCCCCTACCCGCCAAATACGCCAACAATAAATAGTGCAAAAATAAAAAAGCAAACCAAAAATTTGGAAGGTTTGTGGTGTGGTGGGATATCTATTAACTACGGAAAGAAAATCTCCAACAAACCATTTTTTTTTTTTAACTGAGGGATATGTTTTATTAGTCCTTAGCCGAGATTGACAATGAAAGTATTTTTTGAAGGGGTCCCTTGCCTTCAGGGCAAGGCATGGTAGTTATAAGTTAGTGATTTCGTTTAAATGCTTTCTCAGCTGCATTATCTTGACATGCCAGGAATTAATTATTTAAAATATCTGACTCTAGGTCGAATACTAGGGAAAAAAGAACTCATGCCTTTTCCAAAGCTATTATTGTGAGATGACCAAAGACAATCTTGCAGTTTATTAGCAAAAAAAATACTGGCAGAAAAACCGCCTATTTTATTTTATTTTACATTGCGTGTTAACCTTTACAAGGTAGAGTGTTAACCTTTACTCGAGGTAGAGTGTTAGGAGGCCGTTTCTGTGTATAGGAATGGAAGATAATGACCAACCCTAGACTTGAATAGGTTAAGATTGTAGTGATTGAGATTGTGGGAAGAAGCTACTCGAGTGGAACTTACTTCTCACCAATGGAATATGGAGGGAATGTAGGTGATTTGCTATGTAAGTGGCATGATGTGTTCTTGCCATGAAGGTTTGCCTTGGCAGGACCAGGGAATGCAGTTCATCTGAGCACTTTCCATGGAACTAGTGGTAAAGCAGCGAGAGGTTTTTCACATCCTGCCTGTGAGATAGAGGTTGAAGGGTGGAGAATAGTTCTTCACCCACAAGAGTTCGTAGGCACCTTTTGACCTCTATCGAGGCTGGAGAGTGAGGTTTGGGAATCTCCTATCCAAATATGACAATAATACTCCATTTCTGGCTTGATCTGCCTCTTATAAAGGTAGAGGATAGCATGAGGAGTCAGATACTTACTAGAGCGGTACAGGGAGTCGACCGTTTTACCTGCATCCTTAGCAACGGATCGTATGTATAAGTTCCTCTTCATGTCGGGTGTCAATTTCAGGCCAAAAGTCTTTCAAGGTACGGTGCTTTCTCGAGAGGACCTCCGTTCATCTTGATTGGTGGTAGTTCGAGCTCAGATCAGCGATGAACGAACTTATAAAATGATTTCAGCAATATCTCTCTATATCTCAATAAATAGGTATTATGATTACTTACATTATTTACATTAATCAGACTGTTATCCTCATCTTCATTGCCATATTCACAAGGACACATGGCCCAGTGGATAAAGACGTTGGTTAGATCCAGTGACTAGCTTCTAGTGATATAATGGCTGTCTATATCTCTGAGATAAGGTATTATGATTACTTACATTATTTACATTATTTGGACTGTTATCCTCATCTTCATTGCCATATTCACAAAGACACATTGCCAAGTGGATAAAGACGTTGGTTAGATCCAGTGACAAGCTTCTAGTGATATAATGGCTGTCTATATCTCTGAGATGAGGTATTATGATTACTTGCATTATCGACAAGAGAGACAAGGTAGAGAACGATGCCTAACCTACCTTGTAAGGTTGAGTAAATGGATGGCCGAACACGGTCCAGGAGAGATGAGAAAAATGATCGCCAACGTCCTGAAAGAAGAAGAAGAAGAAGAAGAAGAAGAAGAAGAAGAAGAAGAAGAAGAAGAAGAAGAAATATGCAGTCTTTACGTTAATGACTTGTTTAATAAATAAGTGAATATGAATTTTTGCTTAAATTAGAACCCGATTTCTCGTCCATCCTGGGTAAGGCGATAAACTAGATCCCCGTCCAGGGTAAGATGATAAACTAGATCCGCGTCCAGGGTAAGATGATAAACTGCATCCGCGTCCAGGGTAAGACGATAAACTACATCCGCGTCCAGGGTATGACGATAAACTACATCCGCGTCCAGGGTAAGACGATAAACTACATCCGCGTCCTGGGTATGGCGATAAACTACATCCGCGTCCAGGGTAAGATGATAAACTAGATCCGCGTCCAGGGTAAGACGATAAACTACATACACGTCCAGGGTAGGATGACAAACTAGATCCGCGTCCTGGGTAAGACGATAAACTACATCCGCCATCCAGGGTAAGACGATAAATAACATCCGCGTCTAGGGTAAGACGATAAGCTACATCCCGCTTCCTGGGTAAGACGGTAAACTACATGACGCGTCCTGGGTAAGACGATAAACTACGTCCAACAGCAGGGCTTCTGATTAGGAGGTTTTGAGGAGCGTGGAACCACCTCTTAATTGCTGGTGTTCCCTGGTCCACCCTGACCCGGGGTGGTAGCACCTGTTAGGGTGCCAGCTATGGGCAAATAGTTAACCCCGAATCTGAGGTAAAGGTCATTATAAAAGTGTAAAAATAAGGTTTTAATACCAGAAATACTTTGTAAAAAAATATTACGAGAAATGAATTTTCGAAGAAAAAAACTATTGCCAGCAATACATTGTTAAAAAAAATATGTTACCAGCAATACGTCTTTTTAAAAAATAAATATTATCAGCAATAAGTTTTTGAAAAAAAATATTACCAGCTATACCATTTTGAGGGGGAAAATATCACCAGGAAAAAAAAAAAAGTCGTCGGCATTAAATGACCCATTATAGTTGATGTGTCGTAAAACAAAACAAACCAAACCGTTTCCTCGTTATATCCAATATATTGCCAAAAATGCTAATAAAATGGTCGTCTTATTCCATCGCTCAAGGAAAAAACTGACCTTTTGCCTTTCTTTATCTTTACAAGTTAAACCCCCAAATGGTATATTTCCGCCATATCTGGACTAGAGTTGCTCCAATTTTATTCTAATATTATCTACAAAAGGAAAAATTAACTGCTTCAATGTTCCGTGTCCCTTCATGATCTCAGCGATCATGGCTCTCCACAACTTCTCAACTTTGCGACTCTTGTCTTTTTGCCGCATCTCCTGTTACGCCATCCATTCATATAAGCTCGTCACGTAGATTGTTTGCTGCCTGCCCCTGTCCATTTGGCCTTCGATGTGTCCTGTGAGTGTCAAATTCTCCAAGCCTTCTTTTCTCATTATGTGTTCAAGAAATTTCGTTTGTCTCTTTATGATTCTGAGCATAAGTGTCCATCTTTTTTGCGTCATTTCTCGTTCCTCACAAACTCCGTAAATGAAATCCTCAACATCCTTCTGTAGAACCACATTTCTACTGCTTCAGTTCTCTTCCTTATCTGTTCAGCATTGATTGCTACAGAAAAAATAAAATAAAATCATAAAATAGTGTGCAGCATTTTTACTTTCTACGTCTTTCTATTATTTCATTTCATCTGAATGATATTCATTTTTCGGACATGGTCCTCCACAACGTCCTGCCTCTTATAGTTCTAAGCGGCGTTTGACAAATCGTTGGTTACTCAGACTCTAATAACTCCCTCAGTAGACCTAGGATAGAAATTAACACCATATGAGAATTTTTAATTAGGAAAGAAAGAGCACAAGACATCAGTCTGGAAAAGTCCATGAAGGTTGATGTCATGATGAGGAGGGGGTGAGTCCAATGCACATATTAGGTTGGTGCAAAAATAATGACGTAATAATGTCATTTTTTGACGTTAAAAATACGTAAAAAATGACATTACTACGTCATTATTTTTGCACCAACCTAATAAATACAAGAACACTTGGTAGGTAACATAGGGAACAATTCGACAAGTGACACTTTCACCAAAAGGTGTTGAAACACAGATTCTTACACGACCACCAAAGTTAAGCAATACCCAACCTGGTCAGTAACTATTAGATTGGTGCAAAAATAATGACGTAATATTGTCGTTTTTGACGTTAAAAAATACGTCAAAAAACGACATTATTACGTCATTATTTTTGCTCCAACCTAATAGATGGGTGACTGTTTGGAAATAACAGGTGCTGTAATCTTTGATGTGCATATGGCGCAACTGAATATGTACACCAAGCGCTCACTTTCTATACCGGTGATCAGTATATGCTGATCTCTTTATATATATATATATATATATATATATATATATATATATATATATATATATGAATATAAATGACGCCTTTTTTGTTTATTCCGTCGTCTGACGAATTAATCTCCTTAATTATAAAATAAAATAATCTTCTCTTTTTCCTGATTCTTTTTCTTTCCAGATAATTTTTCTTTAAATATATTGTTACTCATAAGCCCAATAAAAATGATTACAATGAAACAATGTCTAACTATTTAAGTACAAAGTGTGAAAAGGAACCATTTTTGCCTCAAATCATTACATGCCATGACTAAATGGATACTCTTTGACAACAGTAAGAGAGTAAGCCAGTGGTTAGATGCAAGTGAATCGCCAAAAACAAAAATACCCCAAATCTCTACTGCATACTAAAACGTTAATGGATTACCGTATGGTGGTCTTTCAAAGGGGTTATTCATTATTCATTCTTGCCTCAAGGAAAAAAAATAAAAGAAATCTCGTACTGTGGAGAAATTGAATGTATGCACATAAAAATGAAAGAGAAACATCCTAGACTTATGAATAGGGATGGCTGAATTTTGCTGCACGACAACGTACTGCCACATGCTTCTCAATCAACTGTTCAAAAGCTGCATAGGCCTTAATTATGAAATTTTGCTTCATCCTCCATATTCACCTGATATCTCCCCTACTTTTTTGGGATTTTCTGTATCCAGATTTGAACTATGATTAGGATAGAGTCTTAAAAATATTAAGTTGTCACATATGAAATGACGCATTATTTGATTGGTTAGTGATCCGGTCGTCTAGGTAACATCATTAGTATCTATCTATCTATATATATATATATATATATATATATATATATATATATATATAAGTTTTGTCTTATTACTGAGTCTTTTTCTTTCCAGATAATTTTTATTTCAATATATTGTAACTCATAACCGCAATAAAAATGATTACAATGAAATAATGTCAAGTAATTTTACTGTACAAAGTGGGGAGAAAACAACCCAAGGTTGTTGCAAGATTGTCTAAAAAAACAAATTTTTCAAAAAATAATTTCATTCATTTGTGAATAAGTCTTTATAATTCCATTAAAATCTGACCATTATTTGATTTTTGCAAGAATTTCAAAATCAGTGTTTTTAATGCTGAAAAAGACACTAAAAATCCTTATACTTACTTTGGCCCAGGGCTCCGTCCCTGTGCTAGTAGTATCACGGCTACGACTAGCTTGGGCCATCTATGACCAGCAAAGACCATCTATGGCTAGCTTAGACCAGCTCAGACAAGTTTGGACAAGATATGACCTGCTAAGTGAAAACACTCGGGTCTCCAACGTTAAAAACTGATCTTGTTTCACAACCTGAATCAGTGTAGAATCAGTGTCAAGTAAATCTCTACTTACTTTGGCTCAGCTGCTGACACAAGAAAAAACAAGATTTTTAACCAAAATTTCGAACGTGCTAGAAAACATTAAAAAAATTGAATAAAATAATCAAAAAATTCTTTGGCCTTTCCTCTTAATAATATTAGGTTGGTGCAAAAATAATGACGTAATAATGTCGTTTTTTGACTTTAAAAAATACGTCAAAAAACGACATTATTACGTCATTATTTTTGCACCAACCTAATAACATTAGCATTTTTGCAAATTTTGGGGTCTTTTTCATTATTATATGCACTTTTTTTAGAAAATTATAGCATTATTAGTTCTTTTAAGCGTTTCACCCGAAGCAAATAGGGAAGCCAC
>OZ010607.1:74439942-74454942 GCA_963932145.1 Acanthosepion lycidas | reverse complement strand
TGTAGAATAAGTTATAAGCCAAGTCAGGGATTTTGCGATTTTGCTTCTTAATTCCAATCACAGAACGAATCAACCTTTATACACTGCGTTCAACCGCTCGCCTCTTATACTTTAAACTTACATCGACTTTCTCTCCCTTTTCGGCTTTCCTACACTATCAACCTTACTCTCTCTCTTTGCTCTTTGCAACCGCCCGTCAAATTGACCTTTTCACTTATATATAGATATCAATTAATCTTGTCTTTCCTTACGCCATCATATTTAGTTTGTCGTAAGTGTTTCTGTTTGTTTGCCGTTCCGAGGTCTCCGTGTCTCCCAAACACAGCGAGACAGCGCGTATGGAAATGATGGCGGCTGTCGGGCGATGAAGACGCAAGGAATCAGGGGTTGAACTCTATCACCTCTGCGAACCGGATTCATGGTTTTGTCTCTTGACCTCTGACTGTTGCTCAACTGGATCCAAGACAAACAGAGGAGAGGGAGTCGGGGAAGGGCACGAAAATAAAGATTCGCAATGTGTACTCACCCACATTGACAGTCACGTGACAACTGAACACCCCCAATACACTAAGACGTTCGCCAACTGTGCCAAACACGTAGCCGGCCAGATTCAATCAAATGCCAAATACACACTCGTATTTGCATATATAGCCAGATAGGTAACCAGACATATACTTCGAGTACGTCAGTCTACGTAAGAATTGCAATATGCAAATAATATCTACACTATAGGTCATTTTGGTGGGGTTTAGTTAGATCCTAGAAATCAAAAATATAAAAACACGGTATCAATTTTTTAGAGATTGCAACAAAATTTAAAATCAGCCAGCCTTAAGATTACCATTAGCCAGGAAGTTACATTAATCAAAAGAAGGGGAAATTATTAGGAAAATTTATATAATACAGTGTTAATCTCATTATTATTATTATTATTATTATTATTATTATTATTATTATTATTATTATTAAATGACTCGGTCAAGGCTTCTGATCGGGAGATTTGAGTTTTTCAGGAGTTTAGAAACACAGCTTAATTGCTGTTGTTCCCAGCTTCACCCTAACCCAGGGTAGTACCACTTGTTAGGCTTGCAGATATGGGTAAATAGTGAGCCCCACCCTCAAGCAAAACACTACGAAAGGATAAAAATATATGCTAATAGTAAAAAATAACAGCAATACATATTTATACAAAATGGCCAAATGTAGATAAACAGCAATGCGTTTAAAATATTTAGTTAAAGCCATAAAATTTCGATATTAAATAACCCATATAGGTGTTGCTATGCCGCTAAACAAAACAAACCAACCAATAGATTACATATTCAAATGAAAATAACCAACAATACATTTTATCCCTAGATGAAGGCATACAATTTAAGTTCAAAATATTTAGTTGAAGCCATAAAATTTCGACATAAATAACCCATTGAGGTGTTAGTATGCCGCTAAACAAAATCAACCAACCAAACAATGCACATTTAAATAAAAATAACCAACAATACATTTTATCTCTAGATCTAGGCATACAATTGCGTTCAAAATATTTAGTTGAAGCCATAAAATTTCGACATTAAATAACCCATAGAGGTGTTGGTATGCCGATAAATATCACCAAACAACCAACATGAACTTCCCTGACATTAATCCATATAAAATCTTAAATTTTTCATCAATCATAATGTATCCGAAAATATAATTACCGCCAAAACGTAGCTTCCCTCTGCCTTTTTATTATATTCTCCAACACTCAGTAACCCTTGCATCTTAGTGATTTTATTCCCTTGCTTAGGGTGAAATTATATATACAGGATGCGATGGCTGAATTGTCGCTCCCTTTATTTTTAATTTCAGGCATGCACATTGTTTGTTTTTCATTTTATCGACGGCACAGTATAGTAGGGTCAGTTGGGCACCGTCTATGAGAAAAAGATCACCATGGTTCAATTCACTCCTCCACTTCTCGCTTGTGGAACTCTCTTCCTTATTCATACTGTCCCGTCAAATTATTTTATAAACACCAAATCTTCGACGATAAACAGTAATTTGGACTTTGCTCACTAGACGCTTCTCTGTAGCTGATTAGTATAGCACGTCAGATCAAACGACGGTTCCGTATACGACACAGGTTCGTTTCCTGCCGGAATAGGCATATTTTTTACGCAATTTCTCGAACATTCTGGTCGATTAATAGTTTATTTAAAAAAAAACAAAAAACAGGGCATTTACTTAAATAAATTTTATCTGTTTAATAACGTATAAACAGGAATTATATTAAATAATTGTCGAACTTAATCCATTTCATATATCTATATTCCAAACGTTATTTTTAATGGATGTCTGAAATAGACGCCACGTTTTTTGTTTTTTTTTTTCTATTCAACACAGTGTGTATCACGTCTACCGGCCCCTGCAATAGATAAGACTAAATAAATGTGCCTACCAGCAAGGTTAAAATCCCACTACCACTTTTTTATTACCATTATACGAAAATATATAAGTAAATTAATAATTAAATATATATTATTATAGAAAAGATTGCAGATATTCATTATCTTAAGACCCGCTATATAAAATTTTCTATGAAAATAACACAAACAGTAGTTTCTCCCAATACCCCCAATTGCTACAAAACCAAAACATCAACATAAAACCAAGCGTCGTGTCCTTGGACAACCTCGGAGCTTACGGCCACATCACATTGATCACTTTAGATAAGCAACGTCGAGCATGGTCAGTACCATTTGGGTGACCGCTCGGGATTACAAGGTGCAGTGAGCTTGGATGTGCGGGTGGTATAATGGATAATTGTTAATCGGAGAGCCAAGTTCCAATTCTAGTCGGGTTTGTTATATTCACTTACACGTAAATACCCTTGGAAAAGGTATGAATCAGCCCCTTCTACCCAAGTTTTGGGTTAATTAGTAAAACTTGTATTACTAAATTACTAGTTTAGTAATACAAGTTTTACTAATTATCTAAAAAATATATTAAAATCTAAAAATATTTCCTGGCTTTAAATAACACGGAAAAGGTTGATAAACCGTAAAAAAGAATGAATCAATCAAACAATAGGTTTCAGTCCCTTTCTCACCGCCGTAACATAGCTTCCCTGTGCCTTTTCTATAAATACTTCATGGCAATTGTTCCGATAAACATTTCTCTGTGCTACTCAAATTTCTTGAATTTGAGTGCAGTACTAGATTGGCAGTTAGGTCTTATTATTTTACATTTGAAATGGCTAGATGTCAGTGTAAGTTCTATGCTAATAGTTTCTTCTATATGACTTGTTGCCTGTAGAAATCTCTTCCGTTCACTTGCTTTCCATTCAAATTTGATCTTTAAAATTTTAAATACATTATCAGTTTTTATCTTGTGTCTTCTTAATTCCTATTCGTTTATTCTTCTCGCTCCTTAATAGTGTTTTATCTCATATCCTCTTACACTCAGCAACCCTCACGTCTTGGGGATTTTATTGCCTTATTTAGTGTGAAAATATATATGCAGGTTTCGATGGGTAAATTGTCGTCATTTTATAATCTTAATGCGCATTGTGTGTTTTTGATTTTCTCGACTGCACAGTATAGTAGCGTCAGTTGGACACCGTCTGTGAGAAAAAAAACACCATGACGCAATTTATCCCGTGAGAAATTTGAAAACATTTCAGAGTCCCATCTGTCCATCTGAGTGCAGTACTGAGGATTTGGAAAGAGTTGGATGAGTCTAATGGTGATTACGAAGGTTTGAAGGGATCACTAGTGATGATGACGTTATGCTTCCATTCATCTTCCCACAGAGCTACAGACTCAATACGGAGGCCAACATCAAATGCCTGAAGGAGTATAGTGCTTCCCTCGTTCAAAAGGGTTTCTGCCGGAAGACCCTATGTCTGGCAACAGGATTCTTCACCATGCCACACAAGCAGGGGAACCCAGTCATGGCTGTCAGACAATTTCTTCGACCACATCACCCCTTATATCTGGCCACCTAACTCCCCAAACTGCAACCTCGTTGATTATTACGTGCGGGGCTCACTTGAGCGAGAAAACAATAAAACACCTTGCAACACCAAAGATAAGATAAAGGCAAGGATTATGGGAACTTCATTCATCAACTTAAACAAGGAGGCCGTCCTGAAGAGTTGCAGGAGAGTCTGTAATCTGTTAAAATGAGATCTAAGCGTTATTTCCATTTTTGCGTAAATTATACGCCAGTTTATCCATCGCAGCATACACACACACACACACACACACACACATATATATATATATATATATATATATATATATATTGTTATAGGAGTAAGGAGGGGTCGCTCAGTGGGTCGGTCAGTCAGTCGATGCCGGCCGACAGTTAGTCGAATACGAAAGTATCAGCGACCACAACTAGATTTCTCTGCGTCATTACCTATTATATCAAGTTCCTAACATTTTGTACGTCGAACCTATTTTAGGACCAACTACAAGCTTTCACTGTGAAATCACTCCATAACATATATATATATATATATATATATATATGGTGTGATGGATAAATTGTCGTCTAATTTACGCAAAAATTAGATGACAATTTTTTTCAATCGCACCATATATATATATATATATATATATATATATATATATATATATATAAAGACATTTTTATGTTCATACATTTCTTTTTAAAGATAAAAATATTTAAGTAAATGCTCTGCTTATAATAAACCGTATTAAACAACATTTACCGGGCTGAATGTCCGAGAAATTTTCATAGAAAATATTCATCTTCCGACAGGAATCCAACCTGTACTGAACCGTCATATAGCCTGACGTGCTTTAACCGATTGGGCCACAGAGGCGCGTTCGGTTAGCAATATCGATTTTACTGTCAATCTACAATTTTCCATGATTCTCTCACGTACATTCATATCTGCTCAAAGCGTATCCAAATGTAAACAAATGACATGACGTGCCTTAACCTAAACATAAAAATGTTTTAAAATGTTTGTAGAAAAGACAGAGGGAATCCACCTTACATCGGTGTGAAAGTGAAGTCGAGATACCAAGTCAGGAGTGATTACATGGCAGATCCTTCTTTGGATTTTACCGATAGCCTTGTGACGAACAGCAGGGGCACCGACACGGATATGGCAATAACATCCAATGAACGAACGAATGCTAGATTTGTAGATGTGTAAGATGGACAGTGACAGAAAATCCTTCTAAAATCGAGATATATGTACACACATACAGATATTTTTAAATTACATATATAGGTATATATGGTGAAGCATAGATGTGGCTCAACGATGAAGGCATGGGGAACCCAGTCAGGATTGAACTCACTACTCAGTCGTAATAGATCTAGCGTGATAAGCTCTTTAACCATCACTACAGAGAGACCATCTATACGTATGCATGTAGGGTGATTTTCTAAGCGTAGCTTAGATCTGGCACAAGGCCAGAAAAATGAAGCACCCAGTGAGAATCACTACTCAGACGGTTAAGACACGTTTGCTAACTATTGCACCACATATATACATATGTATAAAATATATCTACAGAGATAGTAATTTTCTAAGCGTAACCTAGATGTGGCACAAGGCCGAAATTTTGGAGCAAACAGTAAGAACTCACTATTCAGTTGTAATTGATCTATCGAGACAGCTTGCTAACCATTACCCCTGATCGAGGTGCCTTTATATATATATATATATATACTAGCAGCATGGCTCGGCGTTACCCGTGCTTGATTCAAAAATCGTACGACTCATCACTTGACTTAAAATATTTTTGCCCTTCCTTGCCTTTAAAGGAGTGCCCTTTGCCGTGCTGATGTTACGACATGCCTTACTTCTTGCCTATCTCACACTGTGAATTTTTTCTAAGCTCTATACTAAACATTAAATCTGATACGAAAAAAGAACTAAACAAAATGAACACAAAACGATCAGCTTTAAAAAAAGGTACTCGTAACTAGAAAAACCGAATTAAAAAAGAATGTTAACAACAAATACTTTTTCACACCCAACCCAGTTCTGCGGAATCAGAATCAACGTTGAGCGAATGAGCCAATTGGAGTAAATTTTTCCCACTTGTGACGAATGCTGCCCACTAGAATCTTCCTGCCTATTCGTGGCAGCCAGCTATTGGCTCACTCTCTAGTCAATAGAAAATGGCCGCAAACTACATGAAAACTGCCGTAGAGGCATGAAAAAATCGATTATTTCCACTATCGATGGGAGTTGGGAAATGCAAAGTCGGTCTTGGCCTTCCCGCTAACTTGGAGCATGTGCATGCAAATTTTGGTGCAAATCCGTCGAAAATTGCGGCCGTGCATTCGTTACACACACACACACACACACACACACATATACATCCTGCCTTTTTTATATACATATATATATATATATATATATACAGATAGTAATTTATACTATAGTAATTTATATATATATATATATATATATATATATATATATATATAGATAGATAGATAGATAGTAATTTTCTAAGCGTAGCCTCGGTGTGGCATAAGGCTGAATGTATGGGTGACCCAGTGAGGATCGAACTCACTACACAGTTATAATTATTCTAGCAAAACAAGCTTGCTGACCATTACGCCGAGGTGCCCAAACGAAATTTTCTAAGCGTAGCTTAGATGTGGTACAAGGCCGAAATTATGGCGCACCCAGTAAGGTGTAATGGATCTAGCGAGACAGCTTTTTAATCATTACACCAGTACGCGGTGCTCATATATGCGTACATATGTATGTATGTATGTATGTATGTAAGTATGTGGTGGACTCTCCCGTCGTATTCGACGTCTAAGGAACTGACAGCCAGACACCAGCACATATAATTTGATTATAGTGGTGTAGGCTTTCTGGTAAAACCATCCACACTTTTTGAAGGGCCGAATACAGAGACGTGGCTCACTAAGTGCCACAAGGTCCTGATTAGACCCTCCTCGAATTCAGAGTTCTCCTTCTCCTTCTTCTAGACCAGGCTATAGATCCAAGTCTCTCCTGTGGTTTACCCATAGCTGGAGGGAGAAGAGGATTAATACCGTTCTCAAGGGTATTAGCACATAAGTGAATGTAATGGAATTCGAACTCAGATATCTGATTCTTCAATCCGAGCCGCTATTCACTACTCCACCGTGCTTCTGTATATATGTATAAATGAATGTCTGTATGTATGTATAAAATATATCTACAGAGATGTCCAATTTTTTAAAAATATTTTCTCTTAATGTGTGTGTGTGTGTGTCTTTTTTTTTTTTTTTTTTTTTTTTACTTCTCATTTTTTGGTAAGAAATTGATAGACTTATGGAAGTCAATGAATAATAAATATATCCTTAGTGTTTTCTCGCTCAAAGAGACTTTCGCTACGTTGCCTATTCTTTTTTTTAATTTTATTTTTCCTTTTTTTTTTTTTTTCCTTTTTTTAAAGATTCTTCGAATGATTTTTTGTCTTTAATTATCCAAAGACTTTCAGGCAAGTTTCGACGGAGAGAACAATCCCAATAACTGATTTAATAAGGACGCAAAAAAAAAGCGATGTAAGTATGTTTTAAGTAGACGTAAATCTTCAGCAACTCCTCTTTCAATATATGGACTGGATGTTATCGGTTCTTTCAGAGGGAAAATACAAAAAGGGAAACTTTAAAAAAAAAAAAAGAAAAAAAGAAAAGAAAAAGCGTTCGCTTGAAAAGCAAAAGACATTTCAAGAACTTTCAATTTGAATTTATTTTTTGGTTTAATTGTTTGACATCGAATGAAGTTTTAAAAAATAAATTTAAAATTAAATATACCGAATTTATTATAATAGGAGACATAAAACTATAAAAATGAAAAGAAATAATTTAAAATTAAAAAATATATATTTGAAACAGAATTATCATTACTGTTTTTTGGGTATTTTTTTATAAACTTGAAATTATATTTTCCTGTACGTAAAGAAATATCCAACCCGATGGTTAAAGCACAGGTTTCGAGGACTAGTTTGCTCGTGTAGTGAACTAGATGTTCACGGAGAGCCTCCATAAATGTGGCCTTTGGCCAGACAAAACATCCGTAAATAACTTGCTAAAAACATAGTTCGACGTTACTTCGGCGGCCTTGTGGGTGATGAATTATTCTCCACACTTCAACCCTTATTCAACAAATTCGCCATCCTTTCGCTACTGTATAACAGATATTCGAACGATCGGTTAATTGATAGATTTGTTTTTTACGACTTATCAACCCTTTGCTGGTTAATTACAGCCATAAAATATTTTTAGAGTGTAAGAATTTTTTTTTTTTTTTGAGATTCGATAATAACGGATTATTAATGATAAAATCTTACTAATTAACCCATGGCTAGGGGATTCATACCTAATCAGAATTCGATAAACAAACATGAATTATACTGTAGAAATAAAGTGGGGGATCAATTATATATTACAATCAATATATAAACTGAACCCTCACTTTGTGACCACTGTAGTTTATATACATTCATATTCCAGAGAATGTCAATAAATCTAAAAAACATGCGTGTGTAGCTAATCAACATGTCATTGATTGATTCATTCGTTTTCTATGGTTTATCAACCCTTTGTAGGTTATTTAAAGCCAGAAAATAACTTGAGGTCAGTGTTGAGATTGAGTCTCTCAAGGCACGGGGCCTCCCTGTGTTGAATATTTTGAGCTTTCTGATTGGTTAACCCTTCTCTTGGGGGACTATAAAATGAGGGAATATACATAGAACCGCCAAAAGGTGATAATTATGTATGGAAACTCAAAAATCACTATATGAGCTCAAACAAAGCGGAAGAACGTGGAATAAATTGATCCATTCCTATTTAACTGAACAACATTTTGAATCCTCCCAAGTAGACCCATGCCTGTACACAAGAATATTTAATAAGGAAATATAGGTTATGAGCCCAGATTACGACTTTTGACAGCCGTTGCTGGCTCATTGGTTATGGGCCCAACACGCTTCCACTGCGCCACGAAGCCGCCACTGAAATGAAAATTACATCGCCAAAGGGCTTCCAACATTGTGACACGTGTATTAAAGGGAAAATGACGAAATATAGAAATAGGGATCAGATCCCAAAATCAACAGATATCTTGTTCAGAGTTTATTGCGACTTAGTGTGTCCAGTTTCACCAACGGGTATCGACACCTATTCATATGTATTAAACTTTGCTGACGAATATTCAGGACTTATTATGATATATTTTCTGAAAAACAAATCTGATACCCTACAAGCTACAAAAATATCTTCACTGCCAACCTCTGATATCGAAGACCTGAAGAATTATTGAACAGCTGCTACTAGTGATATTGGCGTTGTTCTATTGAACGTACTGCACTGGATTCTATATTCAAAGACTACGGCAAACATGGTCAGCACCCTAAGGGAACATCCATTTATTTTGACTGGTGGTAGTTCAAACTTCAATCAACGATGATATATGGGTAGCAGTTGACAACACTTAACTTTCTAGCCTCGATAGAGTCCAAAAGCGTCTCCGCGTCCTTGTGGGTGATGAATTATTTTCCACCATACAACCCGTTTTCCTCAGACGAAACATTACAATGTTGCATACGCCTGTCATAACGAGAGGTATTTGTCACTCCTCCAATTAATACAGTGTTTTATCTTCTGTCTCTCTTCTCATCTCTCGTCTTCTCCTGGCCGGACCGTTCACTTAGATTTCTTAAATGTCAATTCTGGTTATCCATACTAGCTGTCAATACGTAATAGATCATCGATAATGTCAATGAAGACAAAAGAAAAACAGGATGACGTAAAAAAATGTCTGTATACTAATTTTTTATGCTATAAGTAATATTTGTTTCGAACCAGATTAATTTAACTTTAAATTTGCTAATTTTGCTCAAATAACATGTCACGTAAATATATTTCATTTTTGGAAGATTTTTAAAACCGATAATTAAATTTTATTTTAAAACTTGTTAAAATTTAAGAAATGGCCGCCAGTAAACTGATTTTTTTAAAATCAAGCAAATATTTGATATTCCAATAATTTCTATTTGAAATACACCAGAGTATTTTGCCAATTAATATTGTATCTTCTCTCTCTCTCTCTCTCTCTCTCTCTCTCTCTCTCTCTCTCTCTCTCTCTCTCTCTCTTTTCTTTTCTCTTCTCTTGTCTTGTCTTCTCCCGGCTGGGTAGCGAAATGTTTTCGGGGTCCGGAGATAAAGGACATCAACAAAGGTTATTTTAATCTTAACTAGTTTATTAACGACGACATTATTTACATTATTCAGACTATTATCCTCATCATTGTCGACATATCTATTACAACGTTTCGGACGTTGTACGCTCTGCTTTCTTCAGGTGGTTATAATGTCGAACTGAACCCTTTATTTCGCTCACTGGGGTAGACTGTTCTAGATCCACGTGCCATGTTTAATGGATGTCAGTTATCTCCTGTTAATTCCCCTCTCCAAGTTCTCCACCGCCTTAACCAGGTATTGAATTCACACTCTTTGTCCCCAAGGTCACATGGCACAGTGGATAAAGGCGTTAGTTAGATCCAGTGACAGGACCCAAAAAGTGTGAGTTCAATACCCGGTTAAGGCATCAGCATCAGTAAATAATTATCTCAACTGAATTTTATAAAATCTGACTAAATGAAGAATCAACTAATTTTCATTTTAATCCAATTCTTTGTCAAATTTGGAACAATATTTTCATTGTCAAATATCGAATTTTTTTTTTTTTTAGATTTTTTTTTTCATTTAAATTAAATATTTAATTCTAACGGGAGACAAAAACCCATGAAAAAATAAATTATATTTAATTTAAAATTTAAATTAAAAAACTAAATTTCACTAAAATTATGATTGGAGTTTTTTTTTACCTTTCTTTTTAATTTTTGATAAATTTAATATTTTATTTTATGTGTGTAAAGAAATATCAAAGAACAGCTTGATGGTTAAAACAATGTTCTCTAAAACAAATTTTTATGTAGAGAATTCGATCTACGATATGATAAATCGACCAACGCAGAGGCTATATATTACTTCTTTACAAAGAACAGTAGAGTCGACCTATACTCAGGACATATGACCTATCAATGACCAAGATATGAAAAATCGTCCAACACGGAGGCTATATACCACATCAATTACTTCTTTACAAAGAACAGGAAAGTCGACCTATACTGAGGACATATGACCTATCAATGCACAAGATATAAAGAATCGACCAATACGGCGGATATACCATATATTTATCATTTCTTGACACAGGAATTGTGAGTCAACTTATACATAGGAGATATCTCTGACTGCTTGAACATCATAAAGGCTCGACCTATATAGAAGACTTTTTATCAATCATTTTCTGTCCAAACAAATGAGAATCGATCTATACGCAGGTTATTTACCATATGATCAACCGACTTATACGCCGGTCATATAGCAAATTAGTGAAATTAATTTAAATTATTAGTAAATTCCGACTTCAATTCTGAATCATTATCCATTGCACCACCTGCTTACACATCCAAGCTTACAGCACGTGGTATTCCTAAGTGGTCACCCATCTAGGTATTGACCATGCTCGACGCTGCTTAACTTCGGTGAACGTACAAGAACCGAAATTAAGCAACCGTGATATGGCCGTGAGCCTTCCGTATGGATCAAAACTGAAATATTCATTAGGAGCTCATTAATATGCCTTGATTCTGAATCGACTTATACACAAGCTATATCACATTTCTAATCTGACTGACCAGGCTCAACACTGCTTAACTTCGCGGAGCGTATGAGACTTTTAATGGTGGTCGACTTATACACGAATATATGAATTGCTTTTTACATCAGCCATTCTAATCTGACTGACCAGGATCAACGTTGCTTAACTTCGGTTATTATATGAGTCTGAACGTGATACGGCCGTGAGCGTTCATTGCCTTATGCATGGACAGAAACTGAAATGTTTGCTAAAATATCATTACTATGGCGTGACTGAGTCGACTTATACACAAGGTATATCATATTTCTTGACCGAAGGTTCATTAGCCGGCGTTGTACTCGAAACAAAATATGAATGCTGACTTTTAATGGTGGTCGACTTATACACGAATATATTCATTGCTTTCGACTTCACTCATTCTAATCTGACTTGATCAACTTTCCATTTTTTTCGCAATATTTTAATTTCTCTTCCTTTTTCATTTTATTTTTTAATTCATTTTTTTTCATTTTTCTCATCATTCTTTTTTCTTTTCTATTATTTTTTTTTGTTTCCCATCAGCCTCTCTTGCAATCTTATTTGCGTCTCTCCGCAACTATTGTTAGAGTTCTCCTTTTCAGACATTTTGAATATATTATATTTGGTCTTCCCGCCATCAAAGATACGGATGGCGCCCTTTTGCCTACGATTTGATTTAAGGCTTTTCAAATGCTGATTATTTTTAGAGAAACCTTTTGGGTATGCAGACACTTCGCTTATTGCCTTCGCCCTTACACCAGGAAACGAACACACTGCATGTCCTCACTTAACATTGTTAATAGGTTTTAATGAAACGACGTAAACTGAGACCATCTTTTTCAAAAGTCTCAATATCCATTTACTCTTGCCTCGATCAGTCCGACAATGGCAGAACGACCTCAAGTTAGCTAGGAGCAAAAGATGGCTTGTCTATTTTAACGCTTCCAAAATGAAGCAGTTCTCCGTTAATCATCTGAGAGACCTCTCTCTTCCTTCCATTATTATGGCTGATGCTAACCTCCAGGAGATTAACTCTTTGTGCCTTCTCGGGCTAACGTCCTCAGCTGACGTGAAGTGAAAAGACTACATTGAATCCATTCTTAGTTACTCTATAAACCTCCCTCGTGTTCTACTGGCATTATGTTGCTTGGGGATAAAAGATTAAAAAAAACCTATATGACGGTGTGTTATTTATTGATTTATTTGTTTAATGGCATATCAACTTATGATGACGCATTTTTAATGCCAGAATTTAATTTTCTTGGGAGCTTTGAAGTAATAAAATATGGTATAAGTTATTCTGCTTTCACATTTGAATACATGGTAGATGATACTTAGCTTTTGTGCATATACACGTTTGTGTGGGCATAATAATTAGTAGCGGTGATATGTGTGTTTTATACTGTAATTTTGTTGAAGTTATATTTTGGAATAGAGTTTGATTTCTTTAAGAAAATTGTAGGATATTGTATGAGGTACCTCCACTTTTTCACTGTTAAAACAGCATAGAATGATGAAAAAAGGCCACAAACTTAATAAAAACAAAATTCCATCGTCAAAATGTTTATGTTATTATTAAGAGGAAAGACCAAAGAATTTTATTTATTTATTTATTTTAAACCTAAAACGTTCGAAATTATGGCTAAAAATCTTGATTTTGTAAGTCAGCAACAGACGCAATTTTTACCATTATTTTTGGTGCCCTTTTACAAGAACACATTAATTTGGAAATTCTTGTCGGATTTTAATGAAACTTTCAGCACTTATTCACAAATCAATGAAATAAATTAGGGAAATTTTACGTAATTTAATGAAATTTCGCGAAATTTGATTTTCTATCCAAATTTTTTTTTTTAATTAGTTAAAAGTAGCACTCATTGGAGGAAAAACATTTATTTATTTTTTTTTTTCAAACTACTATTCATTTCCTGAAAATTTGCCCCGAAATGTAAATTAAAAATGTAATAAATTTATGACATTATTTAATTAGAAAAGCTTTTGATTGGTTTTGTAAATAAATTATATTAATGATACTAGTGCCTTAAGAAAAAGAAAGTTTTTTTGAAGAATAATAAATTTTACAAGAATTTTTTCTTTTATTCATTTTTAAAATTTTAATTCTAATAATTTATAATAATTTAAAAATCGTTTAAAATTCAGTATTACTTTTTTTCTTCCAAGTGAAATTGTAATTAAGTGGAAACTAAATTACGAATCCATAAATGAAAAGCTGAATACTAGTCGTTTTGCACGAAGATTTTTAAAATAGTTTTTAATTTTAATTTTTTAGTTTAAACATTCCCATTTTGCATCTACGGAAGTCTATAAATGACATTATTATTATAAGGTCACATGAAAGAGTTGTACATTTATAATTCGCTTGTATGAAATTTGTTATTCATTGCATGTTTACATCTCAATTTTAAAATTAAAAAATATATTAAAAAATATATTAAAAAATATAAATTAATAATATCATTTCCTAAATTACTCTATTATGGCATTTCATAATTATCTCAGTTATTAAATTTTAAAATTGATTTAAGAAAATTTTATATTATTTTAAATTCTATTAATTTTTTATGAATTATCTTCAAACGTAAGTAAAAGTCAATAAGATATTAGATAATTGCTGAAAATATGTTAATTTGTAAAAATTATTAATTGGTAAAAAAAAATATGCGTTCACTTAAATCTCGTAAATTTATGTTATTTCTGTTCATCCATACTAGCTGTCAACACCTGATAGCTTATTGATAACGTCAAAAAAAAAAACAAAAAAAAAAACAAGAGAAAAACAGGACCCGTCTTTAAGAAATGCTTGTATACTAATTTTTTGTGCTTTAAGTAATACTAATTGCTACAAACCACATTAATTTATTTTTAAACTTGCTAACTTTACTCAAATAACACGTGTTTTATATATATATATATATATATATATATGTGTGTGTGTGTGTGTGTGTGTGTGTAATTACATGAATCATTCATACAAAAAACAAATATAGAGGTTAATGATTTAAATGGCGAGAATACATCTTCACAAACAATTTCAATAAGTTACACTAACCCCGAACCTGTATATGAATGATATGATCCCTGTTTATAAATTGGGGTTTCATAAGGTCTTTTTTAGTTTTTACAAGCTTTCGTCTGTTCCTACAGACATCCTCAGGTATGGAAATAGATTTGTTCTTGTTTTTTACTTCTCGGTAATAAGAGGACAACGAAAATATAGATGTAATCCGAAAAAATGCTATGAGAAATGTGTTATTATT
>OZ010607.1:74427442-74434942 GCA_963932145.1 Acanthosepion lycidas | reverse complement strand
TATATACATATATATATATATATATATATATATATATATATATATATATATATAGGGTGTCCATAAAGTTTGTGTGCACTTTAAAAAATGTATAACTTATTTGTATTTGCGATTGAAATAATCTGTAAAAAATGTCATAAATTTGAATGTGCCTAGTTTTAAGTATAGCTAAAATAACTAATGTGATTTCAGGCATTACTGTAAATCAGTTGACAAATGTTTTCCGTGAACTGCGAAATCGTATTACCCTTTGTATTTCTAATGATGGAGGACATGGGAAAACTTAAATTTAAAATTTCAGTAAAACCATAAAAGATATAGATTTACTTCTTTCTCATCTTTTTCACAAATTATTTCTATCGCAAATACAAATAAAGTTATGTATTTTTAAAGTGCCCACGAACTTTATGGACACCCTATATATATATATATATATATATATATATATATATATATATATATATATATATATATATATATTAAAAAGAAGAGAAGAGAGGTGCCGCAAACGTTTTTGGTTGTAATGTGGATTTATTTAGAAAAAAATATTATGCTTTGTTTTCCATAATTTTACTACACGTGTTTCTGGTCTCGCGACCATCTTCAGCTAAAAGCGGAGATTTCCACATATTATTCAAAATAATTAATTTTTTCCTTATGTTTTTCGATGTTTAATATTCTCGATATGAGACATTCTCTGTTTTTGTGTTAGTAATCCGAATTTCTTTTTTGAATTGGCAATGAAGAGTTCTACGCCAAGGGTCATAAAACAATTAAGTTTGGTCCAAGAGAAATGATGAATTCCTTATCGGCATTTTATCTTTTAATGTTTTACAGACCCCTATGTGTTCTTGGATCTGTTTCCATTTTCGTGTGTTTCTGTCAGCATGCGTGTATATATGCGTGCGTATATTCCTCCTCCATACATATACTGTCTTACTACGAGGAATTAGTAAACTCATTTGTACATATACACGCATACACACACATACGCACATACACACCATCCCACCACAAGGAATCAGTACATGCACACACACACACACGCACACACACACACACACACACACATATATATATATATAAATATAAAAGTGAACATTGAAGTCAACACTCAGAGACGACAGTCTGTTTCATGCTAGATGCAATCGTCAGGCCACATGAAACAGACTGTCGCCTCTAAGTGTTGACTTCTATGTTCACTTTTATATTTACACACGCTCTATCTCTGATATTGAGCACTTTATTCCATAAATATAGTACACCTTAAGACTATATTTCTTATATATATATATATATATATATATATATATATATATATATATATATATATATATATATATAGTTAAACTTAGAGAGGCATCCGCTTAGGTGAAACCATGGTAAATTTGTCTCGCTCTCTAGATTTAAATAGGTCTGCTCTACTCATTGTATTGAGCACTTTATTTAGTTATTTTGGGTACTAGCATCGGGTTTTTTTCTTTGGGCCTTGGACTCGTCTGCTGGACGATTATTTTCGGTTAAATTACATGTTCTTGGTTCTTTCTTTTTTATATACCTTTGTTTTCCTTTTTTTGCAAATCAGTATATCAAAGGTTTTCCGAGTGAGTATAGTTTCTTATATTTATAAGATTTCTAATAATAATAATTATATATATATATATATATGTATGTATAAAAGCAGGATGTGTGTGTGTGTGTGTGTGTATGTGTGTGTGTGTGTGTGTAACGAATGCACGGCTGCAATTTTCGACGGCTACGCACAAAAATTTACATGCACCTGCTCCAAGTTAGTGCGAAGATCAAGACCGACTTTGCATTTCCCAACTCCCATCGATAGTGGAAATAATCGATTTTTCATGTTTGTACGGCAGTTTTCATGTAGTTTGCGGCCATTTTCCATTGAGCCAACAGCTGGCTGACACGAATGTTAACTAGCATGCTAGCATGCAAAAATATCGATAGCTGCATTCGTCACAAGTGGGAAAAATTTAAATCTGCATGGCACTTTACTCCAATTGGCTCATTCGGTTGCTTAAACTTAATGTTGATTCTGATTCCGCAGAACTGGGTTGGGTGTGAAAAGTACTTGTTGTTAACATTCTTTTTTCATTCGGTTTTTCCAGTTACGAGTCCTTTTTTAAAGCTGATCGTTTTGTGTTCATTTTGTTTAGTTCTTTTTTCGTAACAGATTTAATGTTTAGTATAGAGCTTAGAAAAAATTCGCAGTGTTTTGATAGGTAAGAAGTAAGGCATGTAGCAACATCAGCACGGCAAAGGGCACTCCTTTAAAGGCAAGGAAGGGCAAAAATATTTTAAGCCAAGTGCTAGCGATTGCTCTATGAGTACGATTTTTGAATCAAACATGGTCAGCGCCGGGCGATGCTGCTAGTATATATATATATATATATATATATATATATATATATATATATGCGTGTGTGTGTAGGCGTGTGTCTGAGTTGTAAGAACGTCCCCTTTCAGACCATAAGACCCGCGTTCGAATCTCACTCTGAACGACCTGCAAGGAAAGTGACATCTTAATGTGAAGGGCCTTGTTTAGCGATTGTGATTTTGAAAGCTCCAGACTCAAGCCTTGTCAATTAAACATTGTAGACGCAGCTACCAGGAAGACACAATCTCATTTCATTTCTTTTTCCGAGTAACTTGTAGCCTTTTATTTACCTTCTTTTACCTTCTTCATAAAAATTCATTAAGCAGTTTACCCGCAGTTTGCACTGCCTCTCATCCCCACATTAATTCATGAGAGTGTTGCAATAAACAACCCGGTTTCGAATCTCATCATTGTCAATTTATCAGAAACGTGGCTTCTTGATGCTGTCATCCTTGAAAGACAGTCTCAGCGTGCAGGATCTTTGGATGCCAGAAAAGCATACCACGGGTTGACGCCAGGCTTGCGAGTTAAATTGGGTGGACGGAAGTATTTCGGCGTCGCCAATGTTTAGCACGAACTCGCTAGTCATTGTGATCGATGCTTCGAGCGTACTGGCCTTCTTCAGACAATTGATCACGCTAAATAATGAAACTAATATTCGCTCGGCATAGTCGTAGTGTAAACCACAGGTGAGCTTTGTTGATATTAATCAAACTCAATTGTGCCTGAGCAGGAGTTAAACAGGGATTGGCTAGCTGATCTAGAAGATGAGTGTTCTTGAAAATGAATAATCGGAAATCATATATATATATATATATATATATATATATATATATATATATATATATATATATATATATATATATTTATCGGATATAAAAATATCAATAGGAACACCGGATATAAAAATAACAATATCAATAAGAATATTATAAAAATAATAATAATAAAATATAATATTAATATTATTATTATTAATAATAATAATAATAATAATAATAATAATAATAATAATAATAATAATGGGACTACACAATAAACACTGACAGAACAATCAAAGCCAAACGGCCAGATATTGTTATTAAAGACCACAAACAAAAAGGGTGCCTCCTTATTGATATGGCAGTCCCTGCTGACTGAAATGTATCTTTGAAGATATTCAAAAAGCTGTCAAAATACAAGGACCTTGAAATAGAAATCTCGAAAATGTGGCATATGGGAACATCAACAATCCCTGTTGTAGTTGGAGCCCTAGGACTGGTTGGAAAAGATTGCAGTAGATTAATTGAAGGGATTCCTGGAAGTCCATGCCTCAAGGAGATACAAAAAATTGTTCTGACAAGTACAGCCCACACTTTACGAAGGGCTTTATCTATGTAATTTTTTTTTTTTTTTTTTTTGTTAGTGGAAAGTGTCATGATGCCATTTCTAACCTTAGGTCCCTGGGCGGGATCCGGAAAGAAATGTGTACACGCCAGAAATCAAAGAAAATAATAATAATAATAATAATAATAATTATTATTATTATTATTATTATTATTATTATTATAACGGACAATAAAAATGATAATATCAATAAGAATACAGGATTATATATCTTACTGTTCTTTCTTTTTATTTTAAGATATATATACATATATATATATATATATATATATATATATATATATATATATGACAATAGGGAAACTGTAGTAGTTGCCGACGCGTTTCGTCCAATGTGGACTTTCTCAAGGCAAAAAACGAAATGAACTTATTTAAACAAAATAACTAATAATAACAAAAACAAAATGCCCTTGGCAACTGGAAGAATTTAGAGAACGCTATTTTCTGAAAATCACGTCAATTACTGTCACGTGTGGAGATATTGTTTTTATTGCTATTTTGACGGATTCAACCATTTTCATTTGATTTCACGATACGTTTGTTTGGGAAAGTAGCAATTCTGTTAAGAAAGGTGAATTAAGAATATTTTCTGAAAACGATCAAAGAGAGTTTTTTTGATCTCGCGTATCGTAACAATCACCATTAGATTCATCCAACTCTTTACGAATTCTATGAACTCTCCTCTGATTGACACCTAAACACTGTGAAATGTTCGTATTAGATCTTCCGGTGCGAATGCCAACCAGTACAGCATGCCCTTTCAAAATGTCTAGCGGAGTGAATTACGTCATTGTGTTCTTTTTCTCCCAGACAGTGTCCAGCTGATCTTACTATATTATGCAGTCTACAAAAGAAAAACTGGTGCTATAAAAAGAAAACTCCAACACATATCGATTCAGCATTTATTCTCCTCCGAAGTAGTCCTCTTCTGAATCTACACACTTTATCCATCATCGTTTCTACTGGACTCCTTTTTAGGGATAGCGAGCAGCTACATAGTCGCAACCACTTGAATTTAAATCTTGTTCCTTTCAAGTGGGATCTGATATTTGGTAAGAGGAAAAAAAAAGTCGCATGAAGTGAGATCTGGGGTGGGTGTCGGACCTGGGAAATGTTATCTTCAAAAAATGCTGCACAAGCCATGGTCACTGAATGAACCACTGTGGTGTCGTGAGACGACCACACTCTACACACTTTCCTTCCAAGCAAAAAAATTTTCTTCGTTTCTGAGTTATTAAGTTTAAAGTTTACGGGAGATGCTTGTTAAATGTACAATCCGAAAATACTTATTTACCTAATGAGTGGTACCACGGCTCCTGTCTCAGCAACGCGACGATAAACAGATGCGAAGATCGGCTGCCTTCGGTCTGAAAACGCAATCAGATACGAATGTGCAGCCTCGCATCCATTACCATTCGGGCGGCCGTATGTAAAATCATATCCGCCTGCTCACGATATGAACACCCTGCCACTGTTAGACGGGGGACTTTACAGTTAACTCAACACTATACACGTCAATTGTTGAAGACGAACCTGCTATAAATATACACGAATGACAAATGTAACCTAGTCTACATGGTAACACAGCGCCATCTACCGTAAACTACTTTAAACATAATAACTGAAAAATGAAAGATTTGAAGATTTATGTTTATATGGACTTTTGTCCTTGTTTTTGTGTGAGGAACCCAATACTAAAGCTTGTAAAAGTATATATATATATATATATATATATATATATATATATATAGATAGATAGATAGATAGATAGATAGATAGATAATATTAGTGTTCAATATATATATTAGGTTGGTGCAAAAATAATGACGTAATAATGTCGTTTTTTGACGTAACGTCAAAACTCGACATTATTACGTCATCATTTTTGCACCAACCTAATATATATATATATATATATATATATATATATATATATATATATATATATATATATATGAATTCCCAAGAGGATAGAATCCAGGTAGAACTCAATGTCCATGACAGAGTAAGAATATATATATATATATATATATATATATATATATATATATATAGTGTATATTTAGACAGCATATTTTCTTTCAAACAGGTCTGCTTAAGTAATTTCGGTTTGGCTTTCATTGTGATCCTTTCAAGTTCGCAGATTAATTTCTTGGTAGACTTAGAAAACTGATTAAGAAAAATACAAAAATCTTCTTTCAAATAGTTTTTATTTTCCCATGTACTTTCATTCTTATCCGAGTCCATCTTCAGGGGTTAAGTTATCTGTGAGTATCTATGTGTTTCTGTGAATTTAAAACATTTCCGCTGTTTTATTTTTGTTTTTTACTGCTTATGCAGCGTTCTAGATTTCAAAATTCACGTCTTCTTTTGTGCTAGCATCAAGTATCAAGTCATCGTGACCGAGTGTTTCAGCGTAATACCCTTGCTCTAACTGTTTATCGAGCCAAATTTTGCGCTCCTTTCCCGAAATTGTAAATATTGTCTGTTCAGCATAGTTCCATTATAAATCAGAGGTTGGGTCTCTGGTTGCGGATTAAATACGAAATGCGCCGTAATCGGCGTCTGCAACAGGGATTAGCGAGCCAAACATATAATTGGAAATGTATGCTCTTTGTTGGTTATGTTGTAGCGCCACCCTATATGATTTGATGAAGGATCGACTTTAAGATTTGAAAGATTTATTCGTTTGAAATAATTTTCAGTTAGTGATTTGATAAAGAGGGTTAACGGACCCACGCCTGTGGAAATTTGAAATGTTTTTCACATAGATGCGTGTATGACAGTATGTATATATGTGAATATGGATCTGCCTTCATAGTAGTTTTTATGATAATCTGAAAGATAAAGAACAGATTTGAGGCAACAGAAATGTGGTTCTACAGAAGGATAATGAGGATACCATTGATTAAACATTTCAGTAATCAGGATGTTCTAAGGATAACAATCACAAAAAGGATAGAAAATGGCAGCACATCACCAAGCAGCCTTTATTACCGCATTTTCACCCAATGTTAGTCCCCACACCCAACAGAACGACCTTTTCTTGGCGTTTGACCGTCTACCTCAGGTATGGTGTTTCTGAGGAAAAGAGACGTTCTGCTGCTTTGATTCATCGGCAACAACATTTAGTAAGCTTCTAACTACAGTGGTTCTTTGATCTTGCATTGGGTAAATAAATAAGCACATAATAAAGAAAGAAGGCTCAGAAAATTTGACACTCACAGGGCAAAAATGGCAGAACAGAAAAGCGAGAAATGTGTCTAACTAGTTTGTGTAAATTGACGTCAGAACAGAGAGTGGAAGTGATAGTAAAAAAGATAAACATTAGTAAGAACTATAAAGGATAGGAAGCTGTGGAGAGCAATGGTCATCCATGTTCTGAAGGGAGAAACATAAATTTAAAATTCTTGAAGTTATCTATATAAAAATGTGAAATCAAACCATTAATTATGAATACTGCGAAAAAGTTTTAAAATATTTACAGTAGATAAATTAAAGTATCTATCTTTGTATCAATAATTCTTAATACTTAATGTTTTTTAAACCTTCGACACCTCATAACTTAGTTACCTCCTCTGAAGTATTACTCCGTTAATTCCAACAAACTTAGCGCTCTTCATTTTACTAGTAAAACATTTTTAACTTTCAGATGAACACAGCAATTTTGTCTTTAGAAAAGATGAACACTACTATATTTGTCTTGAAAAAAAAAACAA
>OZ010607.1:74417442-74422442 GCA_963932145.1 Acanthosepion lycidas | reverse complement strand
ATTTCGGCTATTTCTGAGAAGAGGAATTATCATTATTATATATGGAATTATTCAATCTGTTATCCTCATCTTGCTTATTATAGTCACAACGTTTCGGCTATTTCTGAGATGAGGAATTATCATTATTATATATTGATTTATTCAATCTGTTATCCTCATCTTTATTGTTATAGTCACAACGTTTCTGCTATTTCTGAGAGGAGGAATTATCATTATGATACAATGTTGTATTCAATCCTCATCTTGGTTGTTATAGTCGCAACATTTCGGGGATTTCTGAGATGAGGAATTATCATTTTTTCATGCGGATTTATTCAATCTGTTATCCTCATCCTGATTGTTATAGTCACAACGTTTCGGCTATTTCTGAGATGACGAATTATCATTATGTACACTGATTTATTCAATCTGTTATCCTCATCTTGGTTGTTATAGTCACAAAGTTTTGGCTATTTCTGAGATGAGGAATTATCATTACTATTCAAGGATTTATTCAATCTGTTATCCTCATCTTCGTTGTTATACTCACAATGTTTTGGCCATTTCTGAGATGACGAATTATCAATATATACACTGATTTATTCAATCTGTTATGCTCATCTTAGTTGTTATAGTCACAAAGTTTTGGCTATTTCTGAGATGAGGAATTATCATTATTATACAAGGATTTATTCAATCTGTTATCCTCATCTTGGTTGTTATAGTCACAACGTTTCGGCTATTTCTGAGATGAGGAATTATCATTATTATATACGGATTTATTAAATCTGTTATCCTCATCTTGATTGTTATAGTCACAACGTTTCGGCTATTTCTGAAATGACGAATTATCATTATATACACTGATTTATTCAATCTGTTATCCTCATCTTGGTTGTTATAGTCACAACGTTTCGGCTATTTCTGAGATAACGAATTATCATTATTATATACGGATTTATTCAATCTGTTATCCTCATCTTGGTTGTTATAGTCACAAAGTTTTGGCTATTTCTGAGATGAGGAATTATCATTTTTATATACGGATTTATTAAATCTGTTATCCTCATCTTGATTGTTATAGTCACAACGTTTCGGCTATTTCTGAAATGACGAATTATCATTATATACTCTGATTTATTGAATCTGTTATCCTCATCTTGGTTGTTATAGTCAAAAAGTTTTGGTTATTTCTGAGATGAGGAATTATCATTATTATATACGGATTTATTCAATCTGTTGTCCTCATCTTCGTTCTTATATTCACAACGTTTCGGCTATTACTGAGATAAGGAATTACATTATTATATACGGATTTCTTCAATCAGTTATCCTAATCTTGGTTGTTATATTCACAACGTTTCGGCTATTACTGAGATGAGGATTTATCATTATTATATACGGATTTATTCAATCTGTTATCCTCATCTTGATTGTTATAGTCTCAACGTTTCGGCTATTTCTGAGATGAGGAATTATGATTATTATATGCGGATTTATTCAATCTGTTATCCTCATCTTGATTGTTATAGTCACAACGTTTCGGCTATTTCTGAGATGACGAATTATCATTATATACACTGATTTATTCAATCTGTTATGCTCATCTTAGTTGTAATAGTCACAAAGTTTTGGCTATTTCTGAGATGAGGAATTATCATTATTATATACGGATTTATTCAATCTGTTATCCACATCTTGATTGTTATAGTCACAAAGTTTTGGCTATTTCTAAGATGAGGAATTATCATTACTTTCAAGGATTTATTCAATCTGTTATCCTCATCTTCGTTCTTATACTGACAATGTATTGGCCATTTCTGAGATGACGAATTCTCATTATATACACTGATTTATTCAATCTGTTGTCCTCATCTTGGTTCTTATAGTCACAAAGTTTTGGCTATTTCTGAGATGAAGAATTATCATTTTTTTATACGGATTTATTCAATCTGTTATCCTCATCTTGGTTGTTATAGTCACAACGTTTCGGCTATTTCGGAGATGACGAATTATCATTATATACAATGATTTATTCAATCTGTTATCCTCATCTTGGTTGTTATAGTCACAACGTTTCGGCTATTTCTGAGATCACGAATTATGATTATATACACTGATTTATTCAATCTGTTATCCTCATCTTCGTTCTTATAGTCACAAAGTTTTGGCTATTTCTGAGATGAGGAATTATCATTATTATATATTGATTCATTCAATCTGTTATCCTCATCTTTGTTGTTATAGTCACAACGTTTCGGCTATTTCTGTGATGAGGAATTATTATTTTTTGTATGCGGATTTATTCAATCTGTTATGCTCATCTTGATTGTTATAGTCACAACGTTTCGGCTATTTCAGAGATGACGAATTATCATTATATACACGGATTTATTCAATCTGTTATCCTCATCTTGGTTGTTATAGTCATAACGTTTCAGCTATTTCTGAGATGTGGAATTATCATTATTATATATTGATTTATTCAATCTGTTATCCTCATCTTTGTTGTTATATTCACAACGTTTCGGCTATTCTTCAGAGGGGTAATTATCATTATTATACAATGTTGTATTCAATCTGTTATCCTCATCTTGGTTGTTATAGTCACAACATTTCGGCTATTTCTGAGATGAGGAATTATCATTTTTATATGCGGATTTATTCAATCTGTTATCGTCATCTTGATTGTTATAGTCACAACGTTTCGGCTATTTCTGAGATGAGGAATTATATCCACTGATTTATTCAATCTGTTATCCTCATCTTGGTTGTTATAGTCACAAAGTTTTGGCTATTTCTGAGATGACGAATTATCGTTATTATACACTGATTTATTCAATCTGTTATCCTCATCTTGGTTGTTATATTCACAACGTTTCGGCTATTTCTGAGATGAAGAATTATCATTATTAAACAAGGATTTATTCAATCTGTTATCATCATCTTGGTTGTTATAGTCACAACGTTTCGGCTATATCTGAGATGAAGAATTATCATTATTATACAAGGATATATTCAATGTGTTATCATCATCTTCCTTGTTATAATCACAACTTTTCAGCTATTTATGAGATGATGAATTATCATTATTATACACAGATTTATTTAATCTGTTATCCTCATCTTGGTTGTTATAGTCACAACTTTTCGGCTATTTCTGAGATGACGAATTATCATTATCATTCAAGGATTTATTAGATTTGTTATCCTCATCTTCGTTGTTATACTCACAATGTTTTGGCCATTTCTGAGATGATGAATTATCATTATTATACACTGATTTATTCAATGTGTTATCCTCATCTTGATTGTTATAGTCACAACGTTTCGGCTATTTCTGAGAGGACGAATTATCATTATTATACACTGATTTATTCAATCTGTTATCCTTATCTTGATTGTTATAGTCACAACATTTCGGCTATTTCTCAGAGGGCGAATTATCATTATTATACACTGATTTATTCAATCTGTTATCCTCATCTTGGTTGTTATAATCACAAAGTTTTGGTTATTTCTGAGATGAGGAATTATCATTATTATATACGGATTTATTCAATCTGTTATCCTCATCTTGGTTGTTATAGTCACAACGTTTCAGCTCTTTCTGAGATGACGAATTATTATTATTATACACTGATTCATACAATTTATGATCCTCATTTTTGTTGTTATAATCACAAAATTTTGGCTATTTCTGAGTTGAGGAATTATTATTATATACGGAATTATTCAATCTGGTATCCTCATCTTTGTTGTCATAGTCACAACGTTTTGGCCATTTCTGAGATGACGAATTATTATTATATACACTGATTTATTCAATCTGTCACCCTCATCTTGGTTGTTATAGTCACAAATTTTGGCTATTTCTGAGCTGAGGAATTATCATTATTATATACGGATTTATTCAATCTGTTATCCTCATCTTGGTTGTTATATTCACGTTTCGGCTATTTCTGAGATGAAGAATTATCATTTTTAAACAAGGATTTATTCAATCTCTTATCATCATCTTGGTTGTTATAGTCACAACGTTTCGGCTATTTCTGAGATGAAGAATTATCATTATTATACAAGGATATATTCAATGTGTTATCATCATCTTCGTTGTTATAATCGCAACGTTTCAGCTATTTCGGAGAGGACGAATTATCATTATTATACACTGATTTATTCAATCTCTCATCCTCATCTTGATTGTTATAATCACAATGTTTCAGCTATTTATGAGATGAGGAATTATTATTATACACTGATTTATTCAATCTGTTATCCTCTTCTTGGTTGTTATAGTCACAACGTTTCCACTATTTCTGAGATGAGGTTTATCATTATTATACTCGGATTTATTCAATCTGTTATCCTCATCTTCGTTGTTATACTCACAATGTTTTGGCCATTTCTGAGATGACGAATTATCATTATTATACACTGATTTATTTAATCTGTTATCCTCATCATATTTGTTATAGTCACAACGTTTCGGCTATTTCTGAGATGAGGAATTATCATTATTATACAAGGATTTATTCAATCTGTTATCCTCCTCTTCGTTGTTATACTCACAATGTTTTGGCCATTTCTGAGATGACGAATTATCATTATTATACACTGATTTATTCAATCTGTTATCCTCATCTTGGTTGTTATAATCACAATTTTTTGTTTATTTCTGAGATGAGGAATTATCATTATTATATACGGATTTATTCAATCTGTTATCCTCATCTTGGTTGTTATAGTCACAACGTTTCAGCTATTTCTGAGATGACGAATTATCATTATATACACTGATTTATTCAATCTGTGATCCTCATTTTGGTTGTTATAGTCACAAAATTTTGGCTATTTCTGAGTTGAGAATTATCATTATTATATACGGATTTATTTCAATTAAAAGTTGCAAACAAATATAATTTATAAATTCATGAATCTTTCATAAATAAAGAGGTTAATGATTTAAATGGCGAGAATACATCGTCGCAAACTATATAAATAAGATACATCAACCCCGA
>OZ010607.1:74404942-74409942 GCA_963932145.1 Acanthosepion lycidas | reverse complement strand
CTGGGTATGACGATAAACTAACATCCGCGTCCCGGGTATGGCGATAAACTACGTCCGCGTCCTGGGTAAGACGACACACTACATCCGCGTCCTGGGTATGACGATAAACTACATCCGCGTCCCGGGTATGACGATAAACCACATCCGCGTCCTGGGTATGACGATAAACTACATCCGCGTCCCGGGTATGGCGATAAACTACGTCCGCGTCCTGGGTAAGACGACACACTACATCCGCGTCCTGGGTATGACGATAAACTACATCCGCGTCCCGGGTATGACGATAAACTACATCCGCGTCCCGGGTATGACGATAAACTACATCCGCGTCCTGGGTACGACGATAAACTACATCCGCGTCCCGGGTATGACGATAAACTACATACACGTCCTGGGTAAGAAGATAAACTACATCCGCGTCCTGGGTACGACGATAAACTACATCCGCGTCCCGGGTATGACGATAAACTACATACACGTCCTGGGTAAGAAGATAAACTACATCCGCGTCCCGGTTATGACGATAAACTACATCCGCGTCCCGGTTATGACGATAAACTAGAACCGCGTCCTGGGTAAGACGATAAACTACATCCGACAGCAAGGCCTTTAATCAGCAGGTTTTGGCGAGCATGGAACCAGCTCTTAATTGCTGTTGTTGCCAGGCCAGCCTTGACACATGGCGGTAGCACATGTTAAGGTCCCAGCTATAGACAAATAATTAACTCCCAAACTGGGGTGAAAACACTATGAAAGTGTAAAATAGGTTTTAATACAAGCAATAGAGTTTTGTAAAAAAATTATTACCTGCAATACATTATTACCAGCAATATATATTTTTCAAAAAAATATATTACCAGCAATATACTTTTGAAGAAAACAATATTACCAGCAATAAAAAATATTGTCGGCATTAACCTAATGAGGTCGGTATGCCATAATACAAAACAAACCATACAAAAGAGGAAAATCATGATAGCACTAATAATAACTGCATGCCAACTAATGCGTAAATTAATTAGTCTAATGATAAGAGAAAATGAGAAAATCGGTAGACAACTGATGATACCTCCTGATGAGTGGACAGGACGATTACAAAAATATTCGCCTACAAACTTCTGGAATCGCCGTGCTGAATATAACATCAATCAGCTAAGTGACAAATTTTATATGTAGCGAAAAAAGAAGGGAAGACTTTAGAAGAGAATACAATGTTGTGACCAAGTAAATGGTTAAGTAATAAGAAAAACCAGGTTTGCAGTTATATCGTATATTAAACATTAAGTACACCAGAAGATTATTACACGACTAGTGAGAGTGTATCGAATGAACTAGCGCTAAATCTATTCACTCTTCCCTGTTCATTGTCCCCTTGAAACCTTCTCTCCTACTAATCTTATAGTAGGCGGAAGAGTCTAAGATAGACTTTTTAGAGGGAGGACACCACGACATGAGTGAAGAAAACAATGAAAAGAAGAAATAGCAGTGATATTCCACACATGCGCACACACACACACGTACAGGCGTACACACACACGCGCGCGGTTACACACCCGTACACAAACCCGTACACACACAGTGAAGAAAAAATTGTTACCTGTTTTCCGAAAGTTAAAAGGTGTGGGTTATAGGGTCAGAATGTGTAGGAGGCATTAGGTCAGAATGTGTGAGTTGGGGGAGAATGTCAGAATTAAATATATACTCGGTTAATCAAGACATACCCACAAGACTATTTTTAATTCTGACCTTATGCCCCCCACATTCTCATCTTATGCCCCCTATATTCTGGCCTTATCCCCTCCATATTCTGTCCTTATGCCCCCCCCTTTAACGTTCGGAAAAGAGGTAACGACTTTTTTAAAATTTACCTAAAAAGAATCATTTAATCATGGAAGCTTTTGTATAGCGATCTAGAATGTTTTTATTATAATCTCTTATAATAAAAATATTTTATATATATATATATATATATATATATATATATATATATATATATATAAGGTTGGGGAAAAAATAATTTCGTTTTCTAACATATGTTACTATGTGAGAAAACGAAATTATTTTTGCACCAACCTAATATATATATATATATATATATATATATATATATATATATATATATATATATATAAACCTTTAGTCATTATCAAGGATTATTCAAGTTTTCAGTTTAATTGAGTATGTGCATTATGTGTATGTTTTAGTGTGTTGTAGAGATGTTTTTAATTTCCGAATACGGTTAGCATATTGTAGGCTTGTTCGTACTTATATATATATATATATATATATATAGAGAGAGAGAGAGAGAGAGAGAGAGAATCTATACAAAACTACTGACAAGTTAATATAGTTTTTTATTAATTTTAAAGTTTTTTGTAAGTTTTTTATGTAATTTTTATAGTGTTTTTATTTTTATTTTTTTCTTTACTGGACATAAATTCTGTAGAAATTGTCCAAATGTTCTGTAAACCCGAACGCTTTCGGTTAACCGGTTAGCCATTATCTAGGAAGATTCTGTTTTTACTTTCAACTGAATCTGTGGATTTTTTTTTTTTAATGTATTTTTCTAGAGTTAAAGGAATGTTCTGATTTTCCAAACACGGTCAGCATATTGTAGCCGTATTCATAGTTGATGTTAATGAGTTTGGGTTTTTATTTTTTTATGAATAAGGCTTCCATTATTTTTAGCTTTTCTTTTTTAAAGAAAGAAAGAAAGAAAGAAAGAAATTCAGAAAGGAGAAGAAAGAAAGAAAGACATTCAGGAAGGAAAAGAAAGAAAGAAAGAAAGAAAGAAAGAAAGAAAGAAAGAAAGAAAGAAATTAATTCAGGAAGGAAAAGAAAGAAAGAAAGAAAGAAAGAAAGAAAGAAAGAAAGAAAGAAAGAAAGAAAGAAATTCAGGAAGGAGAAGAAAGAAAGGAAAAGAAAGAAAGAATGACATTCAGGAAGGAGAAGAAAGAAAGAAAGAAAGAAAGAAAGAAAGAAAGAAAGACATTCAGGAAGGGAAAGAAAGAAAGAAAGAAAGAAAGAAAGAAAGAAAGAAAGAACGAAAGAAAGAAAGAAATTCAGGAGGAAGAAGAAGAAAGAAAGAAAGAAAGACATTCAGAAAGAAAGAAAGAAAGAAAGAAAGAAAGAAAGAAAGAAAGAAATTCAGGAAGAAAAAGAAAGAAAGAAATTCAGAAAGGAGAAGAAAGAAAGAAAGAAAGAAAGACATTAAAGAAAGAAAGAAAGAAATTCAGGAAGGAGAAGAAAAAAGAAATAAAGAAAGAAAGAAAGAAAGAAAGAAAGAAAGAAATTCAGGAAGGAGAAGAAAGAAAGAAAGAAAGAAAGAAAGAAAGAAAGAAAGAAAGAAAGAAAGAAAGAAAATGACATTCAGGAAGGAAAAGAAAGAAAGAAAGACATTCAGGAAGGAAAAGAAAGAAAGAAAAAAAGAAAGAAAGACATTCAGGAAAGAAAGAAAGAAAGAAAGAAAGAAAGAAAGAAAGAAAGAAAGAAAGAAAGAAAGAAATTCAGGAAGGAGAAGAAAAAAGAAAGGAAGAAAGAAATTCAGGAAGGAAAAGAAAGAAAGAAAGAAAGAAAGAAAGAAAGAAAGACATTCAAGAAAGAAAGAAAGAAAGAAAGAAAGAAAGAAAGAACGAAAGAAAGAATGAAAGAAAGAAAGAAAGAAAGAAAGAAAGAAAGAAAGAAAGAAAGAAAGAAATTCAGGAAGGAAAAGAAAGAAAGACATTCAAGGAAGGAAAAGAAAGAAAGAAAGAAAGAAAGAAAGAAAGAAAGAAAGAAAGACATTCAGGAAAGAAAGAAAGAAAGAAAGAAAGAAAGAAAGAAAGAAAGAAAGAAATTCAGGAAGGAAAAGAAAGAAAGACATTCAGGAAGGAAAAGAAAGAAAGAAAGAAAGAAAGAAAGAAAGACATTCAGGAAAGAAAGAAAGAAAGAAAGAAAGAAAGAAAGAAAGAAAGAAAGAAAAATGACATTCAGGAAGGAGAAGAAAGAAAGAAAGACATTCAGGAAGGAAAAGAAAGAAAGAAAGAAAGAAAGAAAGAAAGAAAGAAAGAAAGAAAGAAAGAATGACATTCAGGAAGGAAAAGAAAGAAAGAATGAAAGAAAGAATTTGGCACAGAATTTCAAAGGAAAGTAAAAAAAAAAACACAATGAATTGTAAGTGTTTTAAACAATAAAATACCCGAATATACTTGGCCTTGTGTCATACCTTTCTCCAAAAAATACCGAGATGTGTTTCGCTGTAAAAATCCCACTGAGTATGGATAAGTGAAATAAAAAAGATCATCATGAGAAACCCTCAACACTTAAGCAAAGATTGAAACCAACATCAAGGCATTTATTAAAAAATATATCGAGTAAAAGAAAAATATTCTACGACAGTTTTTTTTTGTTTTTTTTTCCTGACCCTCACCCGTCAATATATCAATCTTGTCAGTCATTTTATCCTGAATCTCGCAGGACTCTTCGTCCCGACCCTAACCATTTCATTCTGTTCACATTAGACGAACACAGATGAGATGAATTGTTGACAATTTATACACAGGTTATTATGGCTTTCAATCGTTATTTTGTGAACAATCAAAACAACAAAACCCCAGATGAAAGAAACCAATCTAACCCCGTCCTCACTTTGTTTTGTTCATTTTCATTGCCTTATTCTCTCGCCCTTTTCGGTGATTAAGGCTTAAACATTCTCAACTAAATAAATAAACAGAGACTAACAGAAGATCAAGTGAACTGGAGTCAGAAAAATTGCAGCCGAACCATATCAGCGAAACGAATTGACATGCTGTGTAAATTTTAAATAATTTGTTCAGATTGACATAAAACAGTGATCAAAATTGAAGCTCAGGCTGTGTTGATACGCGTATAGAGATACCATTTTGATTGATTTCTGATCAAACGATCGTCAGATTTTAGGATTTAAGTACCAGCACAACTTAACCTTGAAGGGAATTCTGTCAATATATTAAATCTGATAAACTAATCCCTATCAATTGTTC
>OZ010607.1:74369942-74399942 GCA_963932145.1 Acanthosepion lycidas | reverse complement strand
CGTCATCTTTGTTGCTATATTTATCACAACGTTTCGGCAACCATTTTTGCCAGTGTTCATATTGCAATTTCTTGCTTTTATCATTGCATGTTTTTTTTTTTTACTAGAGGTCATATTGTAATTTTCATTATAATTATTGATTTTTCTCTGGCACTCCTTATTACTCGTAAAAATGGTTGCTGTTGACATTAGGTTTATAATACCCAGAAATTCATATACAAGGGCACACGGAGCAATGGATAAAGGTGATAGTTAGATTTAGTGACAGGACCCAAAGAGTGTACGTTCAATACCTGGTTAAGGCAGTGGATAACTTGGAGAGGGGAATTAACAGGAGATAACTGATCCATTAGACATGGCAAGAGGAACTAGAACAGTCTACTCCAGCGAGCGAAAAAAAAGGGTTAAGTTCGACATTCGAACCACCTGAAGAAAGGCCGAAACGTTGTAATAAATATGGCGAGATGAAAACGATAGTCCGAACAATGTAAATAGTGTACATAATACCTCATCTCAGAAATATAGACAGATAATTAAGGGACCTGTTTATAGTTCTTCTGGACAACATGATGGAAAAAGGACTCCTTTTGAAACCTCGCCAGTGTAGTCGTTACCCTTCACAATACCAGGACTAACCTTGAATTTTCCGATTATCTTGCATTAATTTCCCAAAGTATCAAAGATGCAGAATCCTTTCTGCAATCACTCGAGCAAGAAGCCAACCAGGAAGGTCTCTATTGTAACGTGATTAAAGATATTAAGATATCACACCCTCCCATGAACCATCCGAGTTGAAGTCACTCAATACTTCCATCAAAAGAATTGAGGATTTCTAATATATTGGATTTTACATAATAGATCCCTAAAAAGACTTTAACATCCGCTCTTGCATGGGAGTCGGGTTACAAACTTTACAAGATTTGTCGCTCGAACCTTCCATTCTCTTCAAAAGTCCAACCCTTTCGAATATTGATTAAATCAGTCCTATTGTATGGATCAGGAACTTGGGCCTTATCTGCTCGCCTTGAAAGACGACTGGATGGAACATATGTAAAAGGAAATCATCTCGTCCTGACTCCAATGGCGTCCTTCTGGAAGTGTCTTCTCACGAAAATTGACTTTCCCAGACATTATAGCTCGGGACTCAGGGTTGGACACTGGGGATCTGGGTTCAACAATACATGACCGAACAGTGTGGAAAAGGATTGTCTACGGACTTCCGACCAACCATAGGTAAGTCGAAGGATGATAAAGATGAATATTAGATGTCATCTTTTGTTTCCTATTTGATCCCCTCTTCAGAAAATCTCGCTGACAATAATCGACGCTGACAGTCGTTGATTAATTTTATCTCGAGGTTCTCAGCAAAAATCTAAATGTAACCACCACTCCAAAAGCTTCTTACGTCGCACTTCCCGACAGTAGAACTCCCTTCCTCTTACTTGCTTCCCTGATAGCTATAATCTTCAAATAGTCAAATGTAATGCCAATCGACATCCTCTGATGCCTTGATCTTGATCCCCGTCCTTCTCTATATCCTTTTATTAAACAACCTTCTTTAATCTTACTCTCACTCTCTGTAACCCCTTGTGTGCTAGTGACACTCCTGCTTTGCTTAAGGTGAAATGCTTAAAAAAAGTCTTCTCACAAAAATTGACTTTCCCAGCCACCATAGCTCGGGACTCAGGGTTGGACATTGGGGATCTGGAGACAGCAATGCATGACCGAACAGTGTGGAAAAGGATTGTCAATGGAGTTCCGACCAACCGTACGGAGGTCGAAGGATGATGATGAGTGATAAGAAGCAATAAGAGAGAGAGAGAGAGAGAGAGGGGAAGAGAAAGAAAGCGATATAAAGCAATAAATGAGCGAGAGAGAAAGAGAGAAAGTAAAAGATATGAGTTTGCCGTCCACTGCCAACTGAGCAGACGGGGAAATCGTTTCATCCTTACTCCTATCGCAACCTTCTGGATGTGTCTTCTCAAGAAAATTGATTTTCCAAGACACCAAAGGTAGGGACTCAGGTTTCGATATTGGGGATCTGGGGACAGCAATGCTGGACTGAACAGTGTGGAAAAGGATTATCAATGGAGTTCCGACCAACCAGAGGGAGATTGAAGGATGATGAGGGATATGAAGAAAAAAAAAGAGAAAGAGAAAGCAATAAATGAGAGAGAGAGGGAGAGAGAGAGGGAGAGAGAGAGGGAGAGAGAGAGGGAGTAAGATATATGAGTTTGCCGGTCACTGCCACCGAGCGGGCAGGGAAATCGTCTCGTTCTTACTCCAATGGCATCCTTCTAGAGTTGACTTTCCCATACACCATAGCTCGAGACTCAGGGTTGGACATTAGGGATAAGGAGACAGTAATGCAGGATCGAACAGTATGGAAAAGGATTGTATATGGAATTCCGACCAACCATAAGTAAGTCGAATGATGATGATGATGATGATGATGATGATGATGATGATGAATATTAGATTTCAAATTTTGTTTCCTATTTGGCCGTGTCTTCAGACAATCTTTCTGACAGTAATCGACGCTGACAGCTGTTGATTAATTTTTCGGTCACTGTATTCTGATGATTTGAAATCAAGATTTAATTTCATTTCTATTTTTCAAATTTGCTTAAAACTTAGAAGCCAGTCAAAGAAATGTCTTTAGAAAATTGGATTTGAAATATGTCGAGTCATTAACGATTTGTTGAAGCCTATCCTTTAGAGTTAGAATCACCGAAACCGGAAGTGAAATCGGCGCACACACAGTTCGATTTGCGGCCAATTCTAATTCGTCCCGTCCACGGTAATGTCCTTTGAAAAAGGCATGAGACCATTTACCCGTTTAGTTAAATAACAGGGCAGAGTTGGTTTTCTTGTGAAGTAGTAACCAAATCTTAAAGAAAAAAAAATTTCTGAATTCAAAATAATCCTGAAGATACGTCGTTCAGATTATTAAGGGAATGCTTCGAAATACAGGATAATTATCTTGATATTATCCAGTCTCCAGTCTCCAGTCACCCATAATGGGCATTAGTATATCCGTGATATACTAACACCTTAAAACAATGGAAAAAAGACAAGAATGATTTAAATAAATGAATGCCAAATAAATTTGGTTAACTGTGCTGTGCTAGAAGGTTTTTCTTGTTAGAATCCATCTTGTGCATTTACAAATTTACATTGAATGCTGTTGACATATATGGTCAGGCTACTCATCTTGAAGTTCTTGACAAAATCCAAAGAAGGATCTGCAATATAATCCATCCTGATTTGGGATCTCGATTTCAGCCACTTTCTCACAGATGTGACGTGGCTCTCCTCTGCCATTTTTTTTACAAATATTTTCATGGCATCTGCTCTGACAAGATTTTTTTTCTAGGGCCCTGACTACATGAATTTAAGCGTGCTACTAGATTGGCATTTAGGTCCCACACTTTTATTGTTGAAATAGTGAAATGTAATCGCCACTTCTACTCTAACAGTTTCTTTTCTCGCACTTCTCGACTGTGTAATTTACTTCCTCTTACTTGTTTCCCTGAAAACTATAATCGAATTTAAATGTAACGTCAATGGTCATCTTCTATCTCCTTGAACACCGTTCATCATTTATCGTTTCCTCAATCCTTGCTATACCCAGTGTTTTCTCTCAGTTTCACGCTTTGTAATTGTTGTGGACTCAGAATAGGTATGAAAGAAATACAGAATAACCTTTCGAACATTGATTAAACCAGTCCTACTATATGAATCAGAAATTTGGACTTTATCTGTTCGTCTTGAAAGACGACTGGATGAAACATATACGAATCTACTTAGAAAAATCCAGAACATCAGTTGGAGATCCCAGGCAGCACAATTTACGGAGAATTGAGACCAAATCTCTCTTAAGCTCAAACAAAAATGATTACAGTTTGCCGCCCATTGCTACCGAGCGGACAGGGAAATCGCATCATCCTTAGTCCTATCGCATCCTTCTGGGAGGGTCTTCTCACAAAGTTTGACTTCCGCAGACACCATGGCTTTGGACTCAGGGTTGCACATTGGGGATACAGGGACAACAATTCAGAAACGTTTTGAAAAAGATTGTCAATGGAGTTCCGACCATCGGGATAACAAAGGATGATGACGAAGAATATAGAAGATAATGATCAACATTGATTTTAAGTTTTTGAAGACTAAACATGAATGGAAAACATGGAGTCGTAAGAGAAATCCACAAGCGAAAATATCATGAGAAGAAATTATTAGCATAGAACCTACGGTTTCATCTCACCATTACGACGGTAAAATGTTGTCCTTACCGTCAAACTCATACTACGCTTAAATTCATAACAGCAATATTCAAAACATAGACGAATGGTAGACTTATAAATATATAAGATAGATTCTGGAGAGAAACATTGCAGATTCCTCTTTGGATTTTATCAAGAATCTCTAAATATATAGCAGGAGCACCGGACCATATGTGGCAGCAATATTCAAAGCATGGATGAATGGTAGACTTATAAATATGTAAGATAGATTCTGGAGAGCATCATTGCAGATTCCCCTTTGGATTTTATCAAGAATCTCTAAATATATAGCAGGAGCACCGGACCATATGTGGCAGCAATATTCAAAGCATGGATGAATGGTAGACTTATAAATATGTAAGATAGATTCTGGAGAGAAACATTGCAGATTCCTCTTTGGATTTTATCAAGAATCTCTAAATATATAGCAGGAGCACCGGACCATATGTGGCAGCAATATTCAAAGCATGGATGAATGGTAGACTTATAAATATGTAAGATAGATTCTGGAGAGAAACATTGCAGATTCCTCTTTGGATTTTATCAAGAATCTCTAAATATATAGCAGGAGCACCGGACCATATATGGCAGCAATATTGAAAGCATGGATGAAGGGTAGACTTATAAATATGTAAGATAGATTCTGGAGAGAAACATTGCAGATTCCTCTTTGGATTTTATCAAGAATCTCTAAATATATAGCAGGAGTACCGGACCATATGTGGCAGCAATATTCAAAGCATGGATGAATGGTAGACTTATAAATATGTAAGATAGATTCTGGAGAAAAACATTGCAGATTCCTCTTTGGATTTTATCAAGAATCTCTAAATATATAGCAGGAGCACCGGACCATATGTGGCAGCAATATTCAAAGCATGGATGAATGGTAGACTTATAAATATGTAAGATAGATTCTGGAGAGAAACATTGCAGACTCAAGAAAATCAAGACAATACAGCTGAAATTCCTTAGACCTATAATGAAAAATGAGGGCTTGGAGAACTTAATCCTTCCTGGGCATTTTCTCGATTCGAAGAGGTCTACTGCTAGATAATCTCTCGTGAGAATCCATTCGTTCCTTCATTAATTATTCCTACCATATCTGGCCTACCGCCCCCCGCTTTACATTTCGAGATTCGTAACAAAATCCAGTGTCATTTCATTATTTCTGTACTGGTATCTTGGCCTCGGTCACCTTCTCACCGATAAGATATGTCTTCCCTTTGTCTTTTCTACCAATATTTTCAGGACAATTGTTTTGATAAGCTTCTATCTTTATTACCTCGACTGTATAAATTTAAGCGTGCTACTAGATTGGCAATTAGGTCTCCTTTTTCTGTTCAAATAGCTAGATGCAACCGCCAGTTCTATTTTAATTGCTCCTTTTTTTCGTACTTCTCACGTGTGGAACTCCTTCCGATTTCTTTCAAAAATACAACATCAATCATCATCTTCTGTCTTCCTGAAATCTGTTCTTTTATTGTCCTTAGGGCGGAACTATTAAAAAAACAGAAAAATAAACATTTACATACAATTTTTTTAAAACTCTTTCACTCCAAGCAAGGCGGGATGCCACTAGTAGGCAAGGGGTTTGAGAGTGGGAGCAGGAGTAAAGCGGCGTGATGGAGGAAAGGATGTAGAGAAGGGCAGAGAATAATTCAGGGCATCTGGAGATGTCGATTGACATTACATTTAAATAGTTGGAGATTGTTATGGTCCGGTTCCTTGTACCACGGTGATTGTCCAAGGTAGAACCAATAAAGAAGAACTCGAACACGGATATGTAATAACACAGATATATTACAAACAGGAATATATACAGAGAAGTAGAAGTGTTAGTATGAACAATCAGGTTTAGTAGAGAGAACAATGTAGTCTCGACCAGTATCACTATTCCAATGTCTTGTAGTAATTGTCTGAACGCGACTCTGTTTCAGCTGCCTCTGACTCGACTCTTGACTCGAACTACTGACTCAACTTGAACTACTGACGATATTCAGTCACCCCCCACCGACGAGGGCATCATGTGGCACAAGGCCGGTTTAACGTGGGATCACCGAACCCGTGGGTTCGGCCAAAAATATGCCCATTGAACTCGTATAAATGGGTTCAAGGTCGGTTTACACCCCCGAAAGTGAATCCGCCCTTCGGCGTAGCCTCTTTCGGGTTCCTCCCCGCCCGAAAGTAGAGAGTTCAACCGATCAGCCGATCGACTTGAACGACTGACGATATTGTCACCCCACCCCCACTGGGGCGTCATGTGGCACAAGGCCGTTTTTAACGTGGGATTTCCGAGCCCGTGGGCTCAGCCCCAAAATATGCCCATTGAACCGGTATAAACGGGTTCAGGGCCGGTTTAACTCCCCGAAAGAGAATCCGCACTTCGGCGTAGCCTCATTCGGGTTCCTCCCCGCCCGAAGGCAAAGAGTTCAGCCGAACAGCCGGTCAAGAGATGAGCGACTGACGATATTTAGTCACCCCCGCCAATGTGGGTATAATGTGGCACAAGGCCGGCATAACGTGTGATCTCCGAGCCCGTGGGCTCGGCAAAAATATGCCCATTGAACCTGCATAAACGGGTTCAGGGTCGGTTTACCTCCCCGAAAGAGAATCCGACCTTCGGCGTAGCCTCTTTCGTGTTCCTCCTCGTCTGAAGGCCGAGAGTTCAACCGAACAGTCACTCAGGAAGTGAGCAACTGACGATATTCAGTCCCCCCACTACTGGGGCGACATGTGACACAAGGTCGGTTATTTATTGTGGGTTCTCCGAGCCCGTGGGCTCGGCCCAAAATTATGCCCATTGAACCCGTATAAACGGCCGGTTTACCTCCCCGAACGAGACGGATGGCATGAGACATGAAGCTGTTTGAATAGAAGAGACGGGTACATTTAACCGTTTCGACAGTGAAAGCGTGGGACCGTGATGCCAGCCGAGTAGAACGCTTAAATTCCTGCAGTCTTGGAACTAGGTAAAATAGCTCGTCGGAGCAGTTACTATGAAAGTATTTGTAGAAAAGACAGAAGGAAGCGACGACATGTCTGTGACAGAGCGACTGTAAACGAGATGCCAGATCAGGGCCAATCACATTGCATATCCGTCTCTGAATTTTGTTGAGGACCTTAAGGCAAACAGTGGGGTCACCAGACAATATATGGCAGCAGTATTCCATGCAAGGGCAAATGGTTGATTTATAGATTTGAAGGATGGACTCGGGGTGGGGGGAAACTCTTTTCTTGCGGCGGATGAAGCAATTGAAGTAGTGTTGCTACATCTGGGCTGAAGTTGCCCAACAATCAATTTAAAACTTTGATACAATATGGAAAAGGTTTACATGGTTTCGTCGTTGATGAATGATTGTCCACTTTAAAAACTGGAGTCGAATAATTTTAAATAGTCTCGTCAGATGGAAACTTTCATATAAATGTCATGCATGACGCTAAACCCGTTCAGAAATATGTAAACTGCCAGTTCTATATAACCGCTTTCTAAGATCAATGTGTTTTTTTTTAAATTTTAATGGCTTTGAATGAGCGAAGCTTTCATACTCCTTTGAACATCGTGGACTGGCGCTACATATTCACAAACAAAGAACTGCACCAATTAACAAAAACTATATCATATCTATCTATCTATATCTATCTATCTATCTATCTATCTATCTATCTATCACAGTCTGTTCATTATCTATTTATCTATCTATCTATCTATCTATCCTCTCTTCATATCTATCACTCACAATCTATTTATCTATCTACTATCTCAGTCTATTATCTATCTGTCCATCTGTTCAATAACTATTTAAATTTCTGTCTGTCTGTCTGTCTGTCTCTCTCTCTCTCTCTGTCTCTCTCTCTCTGTCTCTCTCTCTCTCTCTCTCTCGGTTCATTATCTACCTTTCTATCTGTCTATCTCAGTCTGTTCATTATCTATCTATCTATCACCGTTTGTTCACATATATCTATATACCTATCATTCTCAGTCTGTTCATATCTATCTATCTATCTATCTATCTATCTATCTATCTATCTATCTATTTATCTCAGTCTGTTCATTATCTATCTATCCATCTATCTATCACTGTCTGTTTATTATCTATCTGTTCAATATCTATTTATCTATCGATCTCGTTCTGTTCATATCTATCTGTCTCAGTCTGTTTATTATCTATCGATCGATCTATCTATCTATCGCTTTCTCTCTAGATATATATATATATATATATATATATATATATATATTAGTCTGTTTATTATCTATCTGGTTCTCTTCATATCTATCAATCACAATCTATCTATTTATCTATCTCAGTCTATTATGTATCTATCTGTTCAATATCTATGCATCTATCTATCTATCTATCTATCTATCTATCTATCTGTCTATTCATTATTTATTAGGTTGGTGCGAAAATAATTTCGTTTTCTCACATATGTTACTATATGAGAAAACGATATTATTTTTGCACCAACCTAATATCTCTCTATTAGTTATATTGGTTTAGGATAACATGTAAAGTCAGTTACAAACTGGGTTATCAAATGTTTTAGGTAATTAAGAAAATATAAGTGCACGCTTTTCTGCAATAGTATTTCAGGCACATCCTCTAAATATTTAGGATGTGGAATTGGTAAATAGCAAATCCTTCAAATACCTCGATGTATGGATCAGTTATAAGAAATTTAATAGAGGATCTAAGGAAATTGGGCATTTATTAGGCTACAGTTGAGGTAGTTTCTCACAATACCGCAAGTTGCTACAGCACCAAAACATCGACCGGATAACTTGAGTCATGTCTCGTAAAATGCCTCGTCAGTTCGAGACTTCCATGTAAGTGCCATGCATGCCGACAAACCTGTTCAGAAATATCTAAACTGTCAGTTGTATACAACTGATTACTAAGATCAATGCTTAAAATGACTTCGAGCGAGCAAATCATGTACATTTTGGCGAGACCGAATAATATTTCGAACCTCGTGGTTTGGCGCTACACAATCGCAAACAAAGAATAAGCAACATGAAACAAGTAAATGACGAAAAGAAGAAATAACTACAGCATTCTACACTAGTTCACACGCACACACACACACACACACACATACACGCACGTACAGGCGAACACACAAACATGCACGCACGTACAGGCGTACACACACATACAAACATGTACAGACACACACGCACGTACAGGCGTATACATACATAAACACACACGAACGAACAGGCAAACACACACATACACACATGTATATACACACACACACAAAGAAAGAAATATACAACTTCGTATTTTTTATCATAAATGATTATTATTATTTTAACTTAAACGTAAATATAACGAAAATGAATATAGTAGTCAATATATATATATATATATATATATATATATATCTAACGAAAATGAATATAGTAGTCAATATATATATATATATATATATATATATATATATATATATATATATATATATATATATATCCTACGTCGATAGCAAGCAAGCAAATTTCTAGCCGTTAGAGAGTTAATGAATTTGCGTTCCGGAAGTGTCGATTAAAATGGCGTGTTAAGAATTGTTTATTCTTGTTGCCTAAAATATTTAAATATGTCGTTTTAATTTTAAAGATCGAAAAATGAAAAATTAAATATATATGCGTATAGATATGTTTTTTTTTTATCATACTCATATCTATCTATCTATCTATCTATCTATCTCCGTGAATCGGTCCATTATATATATATATATATATATATATATATATATATGTGTGTGTGTGTGTGTGTGTGTGTGTGTGTGTATGTGTGAATCTGTCCATTATCTATCTATCTATATCTACATGTATGTGTGTGTACCTGTCTGTGTGTGTCTTGGTGTGTGCGTATCTGTATGTGTGTGTGTATATGTGTGGAATTGTTTTTAAAGGATAATATGAAGAAATATAAAAGATACTAAAATTTTCGCTCTTGTCTATAAATATTTGTTACAAAATGAAATTCTCACATTTTTCTTGACAAAGTCCCTCAGAGGACGAAACGCCTTGACTAAGATAAGTTTTAATTTTGTCTGTACACACACACACACACACACACACGCATATATATATATATATATATATATATATATATATATATATATATATATATATATAGAGAGAGAGAGAGAGAGAGAGAGAGAGTGAATCCTAATAATGTAAAATATTAATATTGATCCACAATATTTATTACAGAGAATATAAATGGTTTACATATGAATGAAATTCAATTGAACCCCATTTACGAATAAGGTACAATCGAATTTCATTTATTCGTAATTCATATATATATATATATATATATATATATATATACACGCATACACACACACACTCTCTCTCACACACACACACATATATATATATATATATATATATATATATATATATATATGAAATTGAATGAGTATACCAGCTAGCGATCGTATAAAAATATACATAAATATTCTAGTGTAAGAAAAAACACTGCTCAATGTAAAGTAACAGATATATATCTATATATATAGATAGATAGATAGATAGGTAGATAGATGCATGTGCGAGCGCATGTGCGTGTGGGTGTGTGTGTGTGTGTGTAGGCGGGTGTACATGGATGGGCCCAGATGGACAAAAAAGCCGAATTTACCAATTTTCATTCGGCTAAAAGAAAATGACACTCGTTCAAAGGACGAAAAAGATTATGATTTGAAAATAGGTGCAAATTTTCAGCGACAAGCTTTTTTAGCGACCAGCTATTTGGAGCCCGCCCGTAAAATAAGGTGTTGCTGTATTAACAATTAAGACAAAGGTGAGAATGCTTGAAAAGCACTTTCATTAATCTATCTATCTATCTATCTATCTATCTATCTATCTATCTATCTTAGTGTGTTCATATCTATCTATGTATCTAGGTCTGTTTCTTTCTTTCTTTAATTATTTTTTCTATCTATCTAGCTAACTAGGTAGCTATCTAGCTATGTATTAGGTTGGTGCAAAAATAATGACGTAATAATGTCGTTTTTTGGCGTTAAGAAATACGTCACAAAACGACATTATTACGTCATTATTTTTGCACCAACCTAATATATCTGCTTCTTTCTTTTATCTATATGTCATATCTATCGCAATCTGTTCATATCTATCTATCTATCAATCTATCAGTTTGTTCATATCTATCTATCTATCAATCTATCGATCGATCTATCAGTCATTTCATATCTATCTATCTACCTTTCTATCTATCAACGTCTGCATCTGTCTCATCTGTTTCATCTTTTTATCCATTTAAATCAATCTGTTCATATCTATCTAATCCATGTGTCTATCAATCTATCTATCTATCTATCTATCTATCTATCTATCTATCTATCTATCTATCTATCTCAGTGTGTTTATATCCATGTATGTATCTACGTCTGTTTCTTTCTTTCTTTCATTATTTTTCTACTTTTTTCTATCTATCTAGCTAACTAGGTAGTTATGTAGCTATCTATCTATCTCCCCTTCTTTCTATCTATCTATCTATCTATCTATCACATCCTTTTCATATCTATCTATCCCATTCTTCTCGTATCTATCTATCCCATTCTCGTCATATCTATCTATCTATCTATCTATCTATCTATCTATCTACGTCTCCTTCTTTCTTTCTTTCTTTGATTTTATAGTTTCCATTTCATTTTCCTTTCTTATTCTTTATTTCATTCTTTCTTTCTTTTTCTATTTTTCCATTTCATCTTTTTCTTTCTTTCTTTCTTTCTTTCTTTCTTTCATTCTATCTACGTCTGCTTCTTCTTTTTCTTTCATTCTTTTTCTATCTATCTATCTATCTCTCTATGTCTTCTTCTTTCTTTCATTCTTTCTTTTTCTATCTATCTATCTATGTATCTATCTACGTCTTCTTCTTTCTCATATTCTTTCTTTTTCTTTCTTTATTTCTTTCACTCTATCTCCGTCTGCTTCTTTCTTTCTTTCTTGTTCTTTCTTTCTCTCTATCTATCTTTCTTTCATTCTATCTATCTATCTATCTATCTATCTATCTATCTATCTATCTCCTTTCTTTCCGTGTGTGTATGTGTGTCAGATTGAGTTCTCAACGGTATGAGCGTGCGTAGAGACCTAAAGCCATATTGTTATTGGAATAAGTTTGACGAGAGCGATTCACTGGTAGTTAATTGATCGGTGAACTAATTCTGACCCTTGCAGCAAACTTTCTGTACAATCTAAATTACGAACTGATTAGATCTGTCTGTCTTCAAGCTTTCCGACACATTGCCGTCAGCCATGTTTCTAGGCTCATCGATTTGGGACTCCTCCCATCGCGTACTTAACCTGTTTATTATTGTTGTTGCTATTGCAGAAAATGTTCAACTTTTCCGGTGGCTATTAATGTTGATTGTAATTATTTGCTGCTTGTTTACTATTTCGTTTAATTGTCTCCTTTCTGTTCAGACGATTCATTTCTTTTAGATCCTCGGCTGCTTTTAACACTAAAACGACCAAAAACGAATTACATGAAGGTCGGACGCTGCAAATATGGTATCAAAAACTGGAAGACGTCATTGTTGACACTGAGGCTATTTAGTTAACTCCTAATATACAACGATAGAATGTCTTCTCGTCGAGACTGAGGAAAGGACGAAGTAAAACAGTTTTTGTCGTGAGCTCTGGTTAATGGAAGCCGATATCTACCAGGACATAGACAGACAACGCTTTTATTCAGCCAGATAAATCGTAAAATTCAAATAAAGATGAAAGAAATCTTAGTGAAAAATGAAGAATGCTTGACAATGATTGATCTAATGAAAATTGCAGATAATATTACTACTAATAATACTACTAGTGGAAATAAAGCAATTGAAATGAAGATGAAAGAAATCCTAGTGAAAAATGAAGAATACTTGACAATGCTTGATCTAATGAAAATTGCAGATAATATTACTACTACTAATACTACTAGTGGAAATAAAGCAATTGAAATGAAGATGAAAGAAATCCTAGCCGAAAATGAAGAATCCTTGATCTTATCAAAATTCAATATTAGATAATTTCGTTTATGGTTTATTATCATCGATTTATAAAACTCTTTTTGATCGTTTTATATTGAATTTAATAGAAAGATTCTTTGTTTGTAATAAACCTAAATATTACCTTTCTGCTATTCTAATCCCTCTGCTATTATTTTGGTTTGTATTTATTTTATATTAATTATTTAAAAAGCTATGGTGTTCCTCCTGTCACAATCTGTAATCTGATTTCGACAAAGCAGAGAGAAAGATAAAACGCAAAGAGGCTGCGAGAAGCAGCAACTTAAATTCAATGTGAACAGTTTTTCTTTTATCTGACTTGTCGGTTCAGGTCACAGTCTATTATAGCTCTCCAAATCCTCATAGCCTTGGTAGCACTTAATGTTTTATCTTTTTGGTTTTTCTCCCAAAGAATGTTCTGCCATTCATTTGCTCAAGCCCATCAAGTATTTCACGAGCTGCTTTCCTTTGTCCTATTTTCCTTCTATCTGCCCTGCGAGTATCAAATTTTCCAAGCCCTCCTTCCTCATAACGTTCCCTTTATTTCAACTGTCTCTGTTTTCTTTTTATTCTCTCCATAACCTTGTAGTTGCACACATGTTCAGTCCATGGTTTCTTCAGCGTTTTTCGGTAGAACCACATTTCAGGACGTTGGCGGTCATAGCTCTCCACAATCTCCTGCCTTTTATAATTCTTAATATTTTTTTTTCTTATTTCTCTTAAAACCTGTTCCGCCATCCATTTACTCAAGCTAAGGATGTTATGCTTTACTTTCCTCGGTAACTCTTGCCTTCAATATGTCCTGTAGGTGATGAGACGCAGTGGCATACATTGAAATATGGCTGTAATTGTGTAGGGACTTTTACATGTTGGTTTAATATCCTAATATATATATATATATATATATATATATATATATATATATATATATATATATATATATATGTTTTCCAAGCCTAATTTCCTCTTATATGCGTTAGAACGTTCAACTGTCTTACTGATGTTAAGTAAAAGTTGTCTTTTTGTTTTCCATTTTTTCTAAAACTTCGTCGTTATCAGATGTTCGATCTAGGGTATCCTCAGCATCCTTCTGTAGAACCACATCGCAGTTGCTTCAAGTAGCTTCTTCATCTTTTTGGACATTGTCCGTCATACACTGCTATATAGGATCAGTGATATCACGTAACAATCCAATACGTTTTTCTTTGTCTGTAACAAAATGTTCCTGTTTCTTAATACTGTCGTATAATAGTCTAGCAGACTATTTTGTTTTAAAGAATTATATTTTCCTCCGACTTCCTCATTTTGACCTTTGAGGTCAGATACAGGAAAACACAGGAAGTGGTTGCTTCAAATCTCTTAGTGAAATATCAATTGTCGTACCCGTTATAAAATCCTATCTCATTTTTAACCTGTGCATTTTGAGAATAATGAATTTTGTTGTTTTCTGTACAGATTAGTTCATATCAAAGTGAGTAAATTTAGTATCACATATATCCTTTTAAAATGGCTTGGGAAACCGGAGGTGGTGTAATGGTTAGCAAGCTTATCTCGCTAGAACAATTACGACTGATTAGTGTTCGATCCTCACTGGGTGTCCCATACTTTCGGCCTTGTGTCACATCTAAGCTACGCTGGGAAAATCACTATTTGGAACACTTCGAGGTGGTGTAATGGTTAGCAAGCTTGTCTTGATAGAAAAATTACGAGTGAGTTCGATCCTCGCTGGGTGCGCCCTACTTTCGGCCTTGTGCTACATCTAAGCCACGTTTTGAAAATCACTATATCCTTTTAAAATGGGTCTTGATCATATCCCGGAACACGTGCTCTGTAGAACCGTCTGTTAGGGGTATGCTTTCTCGATCACTAAACACGGAATCTGTTCAAGTCAAGGGTAAACTGTTATCTCCCCCGCATATCCACATAAACTATGCCTCGTACTATGTAACCCTCTACGTCCAGTGGCTTCAGGGATTTTTACAGGGCTAACATCAATAAAATAAAGAAAGAAATTCGTATCAGAAAATGATAGTGACTTTTTGCGATATCTCTGACTAACATTTTTAGCAGACATGAAGTGGAAAGATTATATTGAATCCGTTGTTAAATCTGCAGCTTAAATCTTCATTGTGTCATGGTCAATAATTTTTCTCTAGAGAATCTATCTTACATATTTATAAGTCTACCATTCATCCATATTTTGAATATTGCTACCACATATAGTCCGGTGCTAGTGCTATATATTTAGAGATTCTTGATAAAATCCAAAGAGGAATCTGCAATGTTTCTCTCCAGAATCTATCTTACATATTTATAAGTCTACCATTCATCCATGCTTTGAATATTGCTGCCACATATGGCCCGATGCTCATTCTATATATTTAGAGATTCTTGATAAAATCCAAAGAGGAATCTGCAATGTTTCTCACCAGAATCTATCTTACATATTTATAAGTCTACCATTCATCCATGCTTTGAATATTGCTGTCACATATGGTCTGGTGCTAGTGCTATATATTTAGAGATTCTTGATAAAATTCAAAGACGAATCTACAATGTTTTTCTCTAGAATCTATCTTACATATTTATAAGTCTACCATTCATCCATGCTTTGAATATTGCTGCCACATATGTTCTGGTGCTCCTGCTATATATTTAGAGATTCTTGATAAAATCCAAAGAGGAATCTGCAATGTTTCTCTCCAGAATCTATATTACATATTTATAAGTCTACCATTCATCCATATTTTGAATATTGCTGCCACATATGGTCCGGTGCTCCTGCTATATATTTAGAGATTCTTGATAAAATCCAAAGAGGAATCTGCAATGTTTCTCACCAGAATCTATCTTACATATTTATAAGTCTACCATTCATCCATGCTTTGAATATTGCTGTCACATATGGTCTGGTGCTAGTGCTATATATTTAGAGATTCTTGATAAAATCCAAAGAGGAATCTGCAATATTTCTCTCCAGAATCTATCTTACATATTTATAAGTCTACCATTCATCCATGCTTTGAATATTGCTGCCACATATGGCCCGATGCTCATTCTATATATTTAGAGATTCTTGATAAAATTCAAAGACGAATCTACAATGTTTCTCTCCAGAATCTATCTTACATATTTATAAGTCTACCATTCATCCATATTTTGAATATTGCTGCCACATATGGTTCGGTGCTCCTGCTATATATTTAGAGATTCTTGATAAAATCCAAAGAGGAATCTGCAATGTTTCTATCCAGAATCTATCTAACATATATATAAGTCTACCATTCATCCCTGCTTAGAATATTGCTGCCACATATGGTCCGGTGCTCCTGCTATATATTTAGAGATTCTTGATAAAATCCAAAGAGGAATCTGCAATGTTTCTCCAGAATGTATCTTACATATTTATAAGTCTACCATTCATCCATGCTTTGAATATTGCTGCCACATATGGTCCAGTGTTCCTGCTATGTATTTAGAGATTCTTGATAAAATCCAAAGAGGAATCTGCAATGTCTCTCCAGAATGTATCTTACATATTTATAAGTCTACCATTCATCCATGCTTTGAATATTGCTGCCACATATGGTCCAGTGCTCCTGCTATATATTTAGCGATTCTTGATAAAATCCAAAGAGGAATCTGCAATGTTATTGATCCTGACCTGGCATCTTCATTCTTCTTCCCACCGCCGTAATTTCACTGTCTTTTCTATAAATATTGCATGGAATTGTTCTTTCCGTTATGATACTTACACTTTATGGAATTAAGTGCAGTACCAGATTGACAACAAGGTCCATCATTTTACAATTCAAATGGTGAGATGGAACCGTAAGTTCTATGCTAACAGTTTCTTCTATCGCATTTCCTGTTTCTTTCGAGTCAATTTTGACCTTCAAAGATTTAAATGCAATCACATTCATTGTCCACCGTCTTCTTAATTCCTGTTCTTTTATTGTTCCTTCTTCTAAGCAGTAACAACTTGTTTCTTAGTGGCTTTATTGCCTTACTTGGAATGAAATGATTTTATTTAGATGGATGATTTTTCACGATAATAGGGATTTTTAAGCTAGCAAAATACTTTTTGACGGTATGGGTTAAGTACTTTTTTTAATTCCGTATACATATATATATATATATATATTACGAAATGGACAAAGTCCGACAATTTATTTATTAAAGGCATTTTTATGTTTAACGTTATAGATACAAGTATTTAAGTAAATGCTCTGTTTATAATAAACAGTATTAAATAACATTTACCGGCCTGAATGTCCGAGAAATTTTCATAGAAAATATTCGTTCTTTGACAGAATTCGAACCTGCATCCTATACGGAACCGTCATTTACGCTGACGTGCCTTACCGTTAGGCTACAAAGAAGCGTTCGGTAGACAAGGTCGAATTTACTTAAATACTTGTATCTATAACGTTAAACATAAAAATGCCTTTAATATATATATATATATATATATATATATATATATATATATATATATATATATATATATATATATATATATATATATATATATATATATATATATATATATATATATATATATATATATATATATATATATATATATATATATATATATATATATATATATATATATATATATATAATAAAAAGGCTTAAACACTAATATTCCATGGTCATAATTTATTCCATTGGAATCGTAAATACGATCCAATTCATCAGACTTACAAATTCAAAAAAGCCAAATATATATATATATATATATATATGAAAATTTCTCCGAATTAATCAGTAGAGAGTCAATATTTATGAATAAAAATGACAATAGGAAAACTGGTAATTGCTGACGCGTTTCGTCCAATGTGGACTTTATCAAAGCAAAATACGAAAATGAAATTAAATGAACAAAGTAACTAATAAAAACTCAAACAGAATGTACCTAGCAACTGGAATGTAGAGAAATGCTATTTTCATATTTTTAACTGAAAAATAACGTCAGTAATTGTCACGTGTGGGGAATATTGTCATTATAACTGTGTTGATGTATTCAACCATTTTCTTTTGATTTTATGAATCTTTTGTGTATATTTGTTTGTAAGAGCATTAATTTTGTTAAGAAAGGTGAAATAGGGAAAAAACCTGGGCGTAGATTAATATTTGGGTAGTTTACTATGGCGGCACTCTCCAGAATTTTCCTTCTGAGTGAGTTATTTTCTTTTTTTATGAGTGTAGCATTTTTAAAATCAAAATTATGGTTGAATTTATTTCTATGTATGACTAGTGCATTAGCTAAGTTGTTTTTTGTGAGGTCTCTTTTGTGCTCATAAATGCGTTTTTTCAAACTTCTACTTGTTTCTCTAATATATTGAGAGGAACAGTTTTGGCAATTTATTCTATAAATGCCTGCTTCAGAAATATTTTCAAATAAATATATATAATATAATATATATAATATAATATAATATAATAATCACTTCTCGGCACTATTAGTCCATCACACATAAAAAATTCAGGCGACCTCTTAAACAAGCTAAAAAACATAGACATTGAAAATAAATATATGACTAGTTTAGATATACAATCTCTTTATACAAACGTCCCCATAGATAAATGCTTAAATTTACTAAAAAACACCTAACAAATGCAAAAATCAAATTACCTATATCTACACACAAAATTATAAAAATGTGCCAACTAATTACCAAGCTATGCTTCTTTACTTTTAATAACCATTATTACAGGCAGAAATTTGGTTTGCCAATGGGATCTCCTCTCAGCGGCGTTCTTGCGTGTCTATTTTTAGAATTTCTAGAAAGTGACTCATTCAAAAATATTCTCCCTACAAACTCTTCATATTTCAGATACATAGACGACTCATTATTAATAATTCCAAAAAACACCAATTTAACGGATCTTCTCTCCAAACTTAAGAACATTGAACCTACAATAAACTTCACTTTCGAAACTGAAACCAACCACCCTCTTCCGTTCCTGGACATTTTGCTAATTAGAAATAATAACGAACTCAATTTTGACGTTTGCAGAAAGGCTACAAACAAAAATGATCTGATCAGCTTCTACTCAAACCACCCTTCAAAAATTAAATCTGGAATTATTATAGGTTTCTATCTAAGAACATTAAGAATCTGTAGTCCTCAATATTTATTTAAAGAAGAAACATACATAGAAAACACATTCAAAAACCTACAATACCCATATCATTTCATCCACAACGCAAGAAGAAAGGCATACAAAATATACAACCGCAACAAGACTAATAACATAATCCGCAATAGTAAATCACATGAAAACAGATACATAATACTACCGACCAACTCTGTCACGTCCACTATCCAGAATAACCTATCCCATCTAAATAATCTTGAAATAGTCACAAACACTTCCAAAACCATTATGGATATACTAAGATCTTCAAACAATAACAGCACTAATATTTCTGAAGCAGGCATTTATAGAATAAATTGCCAAAACTGTTCCTCTCAATATATTGGAGAAAAAAGTAGAAGTTTGAAAAAACGCCTTTATGAGCACAAAAGAGACCTCACAAAAAACAACTTAGCTAATGCACTAGTCATACATAGAAATAAATTCAACCATAATTTTGATTTTAAAAATGCTACACTCATAAAAAAAGAAAATAACTCACTCAGAAGGAAAATTCTGGAGAGTGCCGCCATAGTAAACTACCCAAATATTAATCTACGCCCAGGTTTTTTCCCTATTGCACCTTTCTTAACAAAATTAATGCTCTTACAAACAAATATACACAAAAGATTCATAAAATCAAAAGAAAATGGTTGAATACATCAACACAGTTATAATGACAATATTCTCCACACGTGACAATTACTGACGTTATTTTTCAGTTAAAAATATGAAAATAGCATTTCTCTACATTCCAGTTGCTAGGTACATTCTATTTTTGTTTTTATTAGTTACTTTGTTCATTTAATTTCATTTTCGTATTTTGCTTTGATAAAGTCCACATTGGACGAAACGCGTCAGCAATTACCAGTTTTCCTATTGTCATTTTTATTCATAAATATATATATATATATATATATATATATATATATATATATATATATGTAGTAAATGTAATAAATCTGTTGGTATATACCCCAAGTCGATCCTAGTAGTATATAATATTAGTATGGATTTCCAGTTATTCCTCATATGAGCTGACTTTGGATTTTATTGTGTATTAATATATATATATATATATATATATATATATATATATATATATATATATATATTAGGATATTAAACCAACATGTAAAAATCCCTACACAATTACAGCCATATTTCAATGTATGCCACTGCGTCTCATCCAGCGATTAATTTTGTTTCAAAAGTAATATACATCCACCATATTTTAAAAAATAGGATATAAGGTTTGGATATATATATATATATATATATATATATATATATATATATATATATATATATATATATATATATATATATATGTTATTAGACAAATATACATACATTCATATAATATCATATATTAATATCAAATACATATATATTTTATTCCAGGATCATTTTACAATTTATTCAAGATGTTCTTCACCCTCTGTAACCTTCTAACTTTCTGACTTGGGTAGCAAGATGCCCCCAAGGTTTCACGTACTATATGATTGTCAAGTCTTTTTTTCACTGTTCTTTGGATTGTCATATCTGAATCTCCTCTCTCACATTCCAAACGTGTTATGGACTGAGTTGGATCTTTTCTAATTGATCTCTTTAGCTCTAAGTTAAAATGATGATCCCCCTTCCTGTTGTGACCTCCTGATCCAGTTTTCCTCACTACTTTTCCGTCTTTTTAAACTTATTTACCATTCTCATGGTGGTTCTTGAATGGCCTTTGAAGATGGTAGCCAAAGTATGAATGTTAGTACCTTTACTGAAGTTCTGAATGATTTTTTCCTCTCCCCATTGCTCACTTAGCAAGAGAATGGAGCTGAAACAAAACGATTTTAACCTATTCTCTTTCTAGCTGAATAACTGAAATAGTTTTTCACTGATTCTTACGACAAATGTTGTCAAAATGGCGAAATGTTTATCTGAAAACCTCGAAAAAGAAATTAAATTAGTTTATTTTTTTTTTGTTTTTTTTTCGATATTAAACTTTTTGTGGGATGGATGCTGGTACACGATTTAAACAATTTTGCTGTTATACCCGTTATACATACGCACGTAGGGTCTTCCAACAGCTGCCCTCTTGACACAGGGCAGCACCACCTCTTTAAGGCACTTGATGTAGGCTTCCGTGTTGAGTCTAAGGTCCTGTGGGAAGAAGAATGGAGGAATAACTTCGCAATCACTTGTGATCACTCCAAACACCTTCGTAATCACCATTAGACTCATCCAACTCTTTACGAATCCTCTGCACTGACCTCAGATTTACACCCCAAAACTATGAAATGTTCCAATTGGAGCTTCCGGTGCGAATGCCAAAGAATACAGCATGCCGTTTCCAAATTTCTTGCGGAGTGGATTGCTTCGTTGTGCTCTTTTTTCTCGGAGACGGACCCCACTATACTGCGCAGTCGACAAAACCAAATAAAACAACGCGCATGTGCAAAATTTAAAAAAATATAAAATGACGACAATTTACATATCGCACTCTGTATTTTGATAAAAATTATTTTAAAATGTATTCTTTTTTGATTTGTGTTTCCAGATATGTTTGCTGACATTCTGGGGTTGCGATTTGCAATACTCCACGAGTGGCATGCGATCTGTAAACATGACTTGCCTGTTCAAATGAATCTATGACCAAACACTAAATTTGGAGATCTTGTCTCTGACCAACCTCCGGGACAAACAAAATCTCCCCAACTGGCTTAGTGAGGCTGGTTATTCTCTTTGACCCTGTCGCTTGGCGATTGTTTAAAATTTACATAATTGTCCAAATTTCACCGGATCGACTTCTCTCGTCGGGAAATAATTGTCTTTGAGTCTCCGCCATTTTATTTCCATTAGCCATTTTGGTATAAAAACCTGAAGACAAATCAAAAACCGGAACGAAAACCCAGGTCTGAATTACTCTAACACAGGGTTGGGTAAACTTTTCAGTGCAAGGGACACATTAAAAAAAATCACAATTTTATTGGGCCGCATAGTATATTAACCCAAAATAATTAATATTTAAAATAGACAAAAAGAGGCTTTTAAAGAAAAAATGCAATTAATTTTTATTAATTAATATTTTAAAGTACTTTGGAAGATTCATATGAAACTCATTTATGTGAGAGACAAAGTAACTCAGTTTAAAGTACTTTGAAGAAAAAATATAAATAAGTATTTTTAAGTTAAAGATTTACATGAAACACAATTGAAAGACAAAATAACCTTGTTTTAAGAAAAAATTATTTTTATGAATTAATATTATAAAATAGAAAACATTTATTTGAAAAACGAATTAACTCTGCGTAAAGAAATAGACAATTCTTACTAATATTTTAAAGTATAAACTTTAAATAAAACACATATAAAGTAACTAAATTTAAAGAAAAAATGAATTTAGATTTTAAAATAGAAACTTCACATGAAACAGATTTGTTTGAAAACAGATTAATTCAGTTTAAAGAAAAAAAATATTGATATTTTGACGTAGTAACTTCACATGAAACAGAATTATTTAAAAAATAAACTCGACAACAGAAGCATTTCAAGGACGCAATGAGAATAATGTATCTGATTGCAATCATTTACCAGTTTGTTAGTTAGGCGTCAAATTGCTTGTAATAAGTTTTTGGCGTTGCTTGGTAACTTTTCATTTGGCTGGCCGCATGAATTTTTGAGCGGGTCGCATGAGGGCCCGCGGCCCTTAGTTTTCCCACCCTTAACCTAACATCACCCCCGATATATATAGTATATAGGTAGGTGATCACGGATCTTCAGAACTCCTTTATTTTTTGTAGATCTCAGCAATGTTTTTATTTTTTTCCTTTACTATAGATCGCATACCTGTCATCCATCTTGTTAAGCAGTTTTCACAATGTTTCTCTCGACCCCGTCTTATTTTCAGTGTGTGAGAGTAAAATTCTGCTAGTTTTCTTTCCTTATTGGCTAAAGAAGACACGCAATAGATTAAATTACCCCTTCCGTCTTAGTGGCATTATCGCCTTGCTTCAAGTGAATTGATAAAAAATGTAATTTTGGTTTGCATTATACTTAAAATTTCCCGACGCTAACAAGCTCCGCCTATGTTAATTCTCATCATCCTTCTGTAGAACTATATCTCTGTTGCCTCAAGTTTCCTCTTCATTTGGCTTATGGCCACATCACGATGAAACATCGTTCCGTACGATCACCGAAGTTAAGCAACGTCGAGTGCCTAGAAGGGTGACCGCTTGTGAATAACAAGTGTTGTAAGCTTGGATGTTGGATGTGCGGGTGGTGTAAATGGATAATGGCACGGAATTGTTAGCCGGAGAGCTGAGTTCCAATTTCAGTTGACTACGTTATATTTACTAACACCACAAATACCCTACGGAAACGTACGAATCCACTACTTCCCCATGGGTTATTCGTAAGACTTTTATTACTAAAACAATCATTATCTCCAAAAATAAAATAAAATAAAATAAAATTGTGTTTATGTATTTAGATTTCGGTATTAAATAACCCATAGAGATGTTGATATGCCGCTAAACAAAATCAGCCAACCAACCAACCATACTTAAATCAAAATGACCAACAATACATTTTATCTGTAATTGAAGGGATACAATTGCTTTCAAAATATATTTATTAAGTTGATGCAAAAATAATGTCGTTTTTCGACGTTAAAAAATACCTCAAAAAACGACATTATTAAGTCATTATTTTTGCACCAACCTAATAGTTGAATCCATAAAATTGGGTTCCAAATATTTAGATTTCGGCATTAAATAACCCATATAGATGTTGATATGCCGCGAAACAAAATCAACCAAATAATCAATATGAAAGAATAATATTTTATTTTAAAAAAGACCAACAATATATTTTATATGTACGGATTTGAAGCATAAAATTGTGTTCCAAATATTTAGATTTCAACATTAAATAACCCATAGAGGTGTTGATATGCCGCTAAACAAAATCAACCAATCAATAATACATATCAAAATGACCAACAATAATTTTCATCTGTAGCTGAAGGCATACAATTGTTTTCAAAATATATTTAGTTGAAGCCATAAGACTGTGATTTTGGCATTAAATAACTCATAGAGGTGTTGATATGCCGCAAAACCAAATGAACCAAACAACCTTTATCTGTGAGGAAACTGTCCAAAATTAATTGACATATAAGAAGAGCGATATTACATAGCAGTTCTGGACACTTTTGTATCGTTCTAATGGAATTTTCCTGTTTCTTAATACTTTACTTAACTTCTGAAAGGCATTTTTGTTATTCCAGTACTACTCCGGCTTCAAATTTTCCCTATACATAATAGATAACTAGCACATCTGCCGAGAAAATTTGATAATAATATTAAGCTTCAAGGTGGATGGTGGATCATCTTCCGAGGCCCTACCTCTCCTTCGGGAGGGGGCTGATTTCATTGCTCGGTGCTTGAGGGGTCCCTAAAAAGGGAAATGCCCAGGGGGCTTGGGCAATTTGTTGTATTGTATTGACGTTAAACCATCTTAAAACTGACCTTGTGCCACATTGAGTAACGACGGTCGTACTGAATATATATATATATATATATATATATATATATATATATATATATATATATATATATATATATATTAGGTTGGTGCAAAAATAATGACGTAATAATGTCGTTTTTTGACGTTAAAAAATACGTCAAAAACGACATTATTACGTCATTATTTTTGCACCAACCTAATATATATTTATATATATACTAGCTAAAATTTGGAGGGGGTATGGCAACGACTAGTGGTTTGGAAATTAGAATTAAGGACCAGAATTCAATATTCTAACCTCATTAGTTGCGTTCGCATTTTTATACTAATGTTCATTAAATTCAAGGCCGAAGAGTCACTCAATGTAGAGGCATTTTTCGGTTTTCTTTTCTTCTTTCCTATACTTTCGTTTATTTTTTTTTACTCTATTTTCTTTTATAGACTTGGTTTTTTGGGGGTTTTTTTTCGAATCTTCTTTCTTTCTTTCTTTCTTTCTTTCGTTCTTTCTTTCTTTTCTTTTGAATTTAATATTATTTTTCTAGGTAAGCCGATAAACTACGTCGAGCAGGAAAGCCTCTGATCAGGAGGGGCATGGAACCACCTCTTAATTGCTGGTTTTCCCAAGACCATCGTAACCCAGGGTGGTAGCACCAGCTAGGGTCTCAGCTATTGGCAAATAGTTAACCCCAAAACTGAGGTCAAAACACTATGAAAGTGTAAAAATAGGTTTTAATACTAGAAATACTTTGCAAAAATTATTACCAACAATAATTTTTTGAAAAAAAAATATTACCAGCAATATATATAAAAAAAATATATATTTCCAGAAATGGATTTTTGAAGAAAAAATATTTCCAGAAATGGATTTTTGAAGAAAAAATATTTCCAGAAATGGATTTTTGAAGAAAAAATATTTCCAGAAATATATTTTTTGAAGGAAAAAGATATTACCAGCAATACATTTAAAAAAAAACAAATGTTATCAGCAATAAAAATTTTGTCGGCATTAAATAACCCATTGAGGTTGATATGCAGTAAAAAAAAAAAAAACAAAAAAAAAATCAAAAAAAAAAAAAAAAACAATCAAAACCTAATTTTTCTGTATTTCTGAGATGAGGTATTATGTACACTATTTACATTATTCGGACTATTGTCCTCCTCTTTGTTACCATATTTATCACCCTTCAGTATCTGTCTAACTTTCTGAGATGAGGTATTATTTTTTCTGTCTTTTTTCTTTCTTTCTTTCTTTCTTTTTACTTTCTTTCTTTATCTTTTTCAGAATTCAATCATCTTTCTTTATTTTGCTTATTTAATTTATTTTCCTTCTCTTTTCTTTTCTGCCTTTTTTCTTTCTTTCTTTTTTACATTCTTTCTTTCTTTATCTTTTTCAGAATTCATTCATTTTTCTTTTCTTTCTTTCACATGTTCCTTTGTTTTCCTTTTTTCCTTTCCGCTTCTCGATTCTTTTAGTTTTCTTTCTATATTTTTTAAAATCTTTCTTTCTTTTTTTTTTTTTTCAATTCGTTTATTATCCTTTCCTTTCTTTCCCGTCTTTCTTAATTTTCTTCGTTATACTTTTTCTTTCTCTTCTCCTTCCCGATTTCATTCAGGCTTTCTTTTACTGCTTCTCGCAAACGTGATGAGCCGGCCGCCATTTTGACTCCCCAGCAAGACATATGTTATGTGAAAGGCGTAAAATTAAAGCCTTCAAACAAGGTGAATCTCACTAGAAAGATGTCGACAAACGCCATCACGAACCGAAAAAAAAAGGACAACAGAAAGGCTTATCAGAAGATGAAGGCTGGGGAGAAAGCAAGAAACGTGGGGACTGAGAAAATATTAATTCAGTCCGAGGATTCCCGGTGGGAACGCGTAAAGTGATGACAACTCGACGGTTTGGGCGGGAAACCGTTGTTGACATTGGATAAAGGCGGGAATCCCAACCTGCTCACCCCGAAGATACAAACACAAAATAAAACCCAAAACTTTAGATTAGATGCAGACAAGAAAAATCAGATTAAAGTGGATATTAAAGATTTTACAAATATAATATTCTTCTGTATGCCGCATCCCTTCAAAACATAGGCGGTCACGGCTCTCCACAAAATCTCGCATGCTCTTATCAGTTTTCGACTCTTTGTTAATCCTGCCATTCATTTAAAAAGGTCGTAAGTTAAGGAAGTCAGTATGATTTATCGCAATTTTGTTCTCTTCTGAGCGATCAAACATTTCTATCTTCTTACTCCCGAAATTACAGCAGGTTTTTTAAACTTTTCAAAGGTGTTCGCGTGAAAAAAAGGAAAAATTATTAAGTCCTTTTTTTAATCATTTCACCCTAAACAAGGCCATAAAGCCACTAAGACGCAAGGGTTACTGAATGTGAATGAATAACAAAAAGAAAAGGGTTATTAAGGAGAAAGGACAACCAAAGAAGAGAAATTAAGAAGACAGGAGAAAGTTATATCTATCTATCTATCTATCTATCTATCTTTCTTTCTTTCTTTCTTTCTATCTATCTAAGCCTGTTCATATCTATCTATCTAAGCGTTCATATCTATCTATCTTTCTATCTATCTAAGCGTTCATATCTATCTATCTATCTATCTAAGCCTGTTCATATCTATCTATCTAGCTAGCTAGCTCTGTTCCTGTCTATCTATCTATCTAGCTAGCTCTATTCCTATCTATCTATCTATCTATCTATCTATCTATCTATCTATCTATCTATCTATCTATCTCGACCTGTTCCTATCTATCTATCTATCTATCTATCTATCTATCTCGGCCTGTTCCTATCTATCTATCTATCTATATATATATCTCGCTCTTTTCCTATCTATCTATCTATCTATCTATCTATCTATCTATCTATCTATCTATCTCGGCCTGTTCCTATCTATCTATGTATCTATCTATCTATTTCAGTCTATTGATATCTATCTATCTATCTATCTATCTATCTATCTATCTATCTATCTATCTAAGTCTGTTCACAGCTATCTATCTATCTATCTATCTATCTATCTATCTTTCTTTCTTTCTTTCTATCTATCTATCTATCTATTTATCTATCTATCTATCTATCTAAGCCTGTTCATATCTATCTATCTATCTATCTATCTATCTATCTATCTATCTAAGCCTGTTCATATCTATCTATCTATCTATCTATCTATCTATCTATCTATCTATCTAAGCGTTCATATCTATCTATCTTTCTATCTATCTAAGCGTTCATATCTATCTATCTATCTAAGCCTGTTCATATCTATCTATCTATCTATCTAGCTCTGTTCCTATCTATCTATCTATCTATCTATCTCGACCTGTTCCTATCTATCTATCTATCTATCTATCTAAGCCTGTTCCTATCTATCTATCTATCTCGCTCTTTTCCTATCTATCTATCTATCTATCTATCTATCTAAGTCTGTTCACAGCTATCTATCTATCTATCTATCTATCTATCTATCTACCAACCTATTTGTCTATCGATCTCGGTCTCTTCCTATCTATCTATCTATATATATATATATATATATATATAAATATAAAAGTGAACATAGAAGTCAACACTTAGAGGCGACAGTCTGTTTCATGCTATATGCAATCGTCAAGCCACTTGACGGTGGCTTGACGATTGCATATAGCATGAAACAGACTGTCGCCTCTAAGTGTTGACTTCTATGTTCACTTTTATATTTACACACGCTCTATCTCTGATATTGAGCACTTTATTCCATAAATATAGCACACCTTAAGACTATATTTCTTTATATATATATATATATATATATATAGATAGATAGATAGATAGATAGATAGATAGATAGATAATTATCTATCTCAATTTCAAGTTGAAACGTTGTGAAAGCAACAACAAAGAATAGTACAAATGAAATTTCTTGTAATCATTCTAATCCAAGAAAGGGAATAAGGCCCCTAAGATTCAAAAGTGTTTTCTGAGCGTGACGTAATAAGAAATACACTATTTATATTGAATTCATTGCCAGATCAGCTGCTAAGAAAGTCGGTTCACTGTGTCGGTTAAGACAATTTTTCGCGACAGAAACTATTTTACACATCTATAGGTTTACCCCTCCTCCATGCTTAGAATATTGCAGCCACATATGGTCTGGTGTCCCTACCTTGAGCTACTTGATAAGATCCAAAGAAGTATCTGCAATGTTATTGGTCCTGATCTGGCAGCTCAGCTTCAATCACTTCCCAACTGACGTAAGATTGTGTCTTTATATGCCTTTTCTATAAATACTTTCATGGTAACTTCGAATGAGTTTTTTGCTATGCAATTCATATTCTAAATACTCATTGGGGCTTTTTAAATTGTTGTTTTGTTCCCCCTCCTCACACAGTTAATGAATTGTACATATGAGGACTAGTTAGGATTTTCATAGAGTCAAAGTGGTATTACGTTGGGTGTAGTAAGAAAGGCAAGTAAGAATGCGTTGTTTTGGTGTAAGGAATATTGTTTGCATGATTGGGTCAGTGTTTGCGTCTAGCTAAGTTTAACGTTAAGACAGAAGAAGACCGTCCTTTTTCCCATTCCCTATTTTGGCCTTCTGCCACCTTTTCTGTACATAGCAGAAATAAATATCGCTCTTCTAGAGTGTTTGAATTTAAGCACAATACTTGACTGGCGTCGAGATCTCATCAATTTATAGTTGGGCTAGCAAGATGTAACTGTAAATTCTGTGGTAACAGTTTCTTTTCTCGTATTTTTCTCTTGTAGAACTCCCTCCCGGCTCCATGCTTTTCGGCCAACTTTCATCTGCAAAAATTTAAATACAATGTCAATCGCTATCTATTGTCCCCCTCGTTATTCTTTCCTCTTCCCGCTCATTATTAATGTTTCTCTTCCTAATTCTTCCACAGATCCTGAAGGGTTATAAATATGGCAACATAGATGACGACAATAGTCCAAATAATTTAAATAGTGTACATAATACCTAATCTTAGAAATATAGACATATACTGAAGGGTGATAAATATG
>OZ010607.1:74349942-74364942 GCA_963932145.1 Acanthosepion lycidas | reverse complement strand
ATCTCTGTTCCCACCCAATCATGTCTACATTTTTTTTATTTTCTTAGGAAGTAAACGGCATGTATTTTTTTCTAATCAGCTGTTGTACTTATTGGGTCTTCATTCGAGTAGATTCTGTTGTTCCTTACCGGAAATCAGCATGCAGTATGGCGCTTCATTATACCAGCACCCTCCGCAGTATCAATTATAATTGCTATTATTATTTGAATTAGATGGAACTCAGAATATTCAACGTGTTTACTTTTGTATTAATATTTCTGTAATTCATAATGAATAGTGTCAGTTCAAAATTGATAAAATAATTAATTGAATAATTTGGATGAATATGTATGTCTTCTTCAATGACTATATTAGAAAGAAAGAAAGAAAGAAAGAAGGAAGGAAGGAAGGAAAGGAAAGGAAAAAGAAAGAAAAAAGAAAGGAAAAAAGGAAGGAAGAAAGAAAGAAAGAAAGAAAGAAAAGAAAGAAGAAAAGTAAAATATTAATAACAAAAATAGAACGAAAATATTAAAAAGAAAGTAAGAAAGAAAATAAAAGAAAGAAAGAAAGAAAGAAAGAAAGAAAGAAGAAATGGATAGACGTCATACTGATATACTCTGCGGTGTCGGTTAAGCAACGGTTATCAAGTCCATCCAGGCCACTTTTTTTTTCTTTTTTGCAATGTACAAACGTCGTACATACAATTAGAGAAGAACGGAAATGAATTTGCCAAGAGTCCAATGATTTGCTTCTTTCTGGAGACAAAGTGAAAGCAAAGCCTTCCTTAGATTGCAACGTTCTTCGCAACATTCTGGCTTGTAATCCCGGAGTGTATCAGGTCTCCCTTTTTTCTCCGGAAAGTATTTAATCGTATTCCCATTTAGACAGGATGTGGAACAAGGCCACATCAGTATGAGCACTTAATACACCTTCGTAACATTCACTTTGTGTTACTTTAGGCATACCAGACGCAACAAAGAATAATGGAGACAAAAGCCTTTTGCGTGTAATGAGGAGGTACGGCCTATCGAAGCGGATCTCAAGGGATTCGATATCTTTTAATGATCCTAGACAAACAATGACCAGTTTCGGAGCTATATTTTTTTTTCAGAAATGATGCGGGCGAGTAATGTGCCTAAAATAAGAAAATTATACTGAAACTTTTAAAAATGTGAAACTATTGCTAAGACTTTGAAAAATATACAGTGAGTTTTTTGGGTTTTCTTAGAAATGATTGTGGATTACAAAAAATGGAAACGAAAAGGAGGCTTATATTTAACACCAGGACGAGACAGTTGAAATTTCTATAGCATATAATGAGGAAAGAGGGCTTGGAAAATTTGATACTCACAGGACAAATCGAAGGGAAGACATAGGTAAACAAAGCTTAAGCTACCTAAGGAGTTTTTGTAAATGGATGGCATAACAGGTTTTAGGCAAGATGACAAGACACTTACTAAGATCTACAAAAGATAGGAAATTGTGGAGAGTCATGATTGCCAACGTTCGAGAGGAATACGACACAAGAAGACGAACGAGGAGAAGAAGAAGATGGAGGAGGAGCAGCAGCAGCTTAAGAAGAAGAAGAAGGTGATGATAATGTGAGGAGGAGGAGGAATAAAAGAAGAAAAAGAAGAGGGAGGAGGAGAAAAAGAAGAAGAAGGTGGAGAAGAATGGTGAAGAGGATGGAAGGAGGAGTAAGAGAAGAAGAAAGGGAGGAGGAGAAGGAGGAGGAGGAGAAAAAGAAGAAAAAGGTGGAGGTGAAGAAGAAGAAGAAAAGAGAAGAAGAAGAAGATGGGGAGGAGGAGAAGAAGAAGAAGAAGAAGAAGAAGAAGAAGAAGAAGAAGAAGAAGAAGATGGAGGAAGAGAGAAAGAAGACGGTGGAGAAGAAGATGGTGAGGAGGAGGGGAGGAGGAGGAAGAGAAGAAGTAGAGGGAGGAGGAGAAAAAGAAGAAGACGGTGGAGAAGAAGATGGTGAGGAGGGAAGAAGAAGAAGAAAAAGAAGAAGATGGTGAGGAGTAGGAGGAGGAGAAGAAGAAGAAAAAGAAGAGGGATGAGGAGAAAAAGAAGAAAGTGGAGAAGAAGATGGTGAGGAGGAGGGAAGGAGGAGGAAAAGAAGAAGAAGAGGAAGGAGGAGGAAAAGAAGAAGAAGAGGGAGGAGGAGAAAAAGAAGAACAAGGTGAAGAAGAAAATGGTGAGGAGGAAGGAAGGAAGAAAAAGAAGAAGAAGAGAGAGGAGGAAAAAAAGGAGGAGGAGGAGATGGAGGAGGAACAGGAGAAGAAGAGGCAGGAGAAGCAGCAGGAATGAGGAAGAGGATGAAGAGAAGAAAAAGAGGGAGGAGGGGGAGAAGAAGGAGGAGAAAAAGAAGAAAAGGGTGGAAGTAGACAAGAAGAAGAAGAAGAAGAAGAAGAAGATGATGATAATTATGATGAGGATGATGATGCTCAATGGTGTCGGTCACGGTAGAAGGAAAAAAAAAATGTCGGACAATTTCGGTTGTCAATCCCAACATTTTGTAAATGATATAACGAATTGCTGGATATGACAATTGAAGAGAATATAAATTGTTTATTATCAGTGAATGCAGACGACAATGTTCAAGGATTTTTAGACATGGCATCGTCATGCTCAATTGAAATTACGGTTTCTGTGATTAACCACGATATCGCGTTTTTTTTTATTGGTATCTAAGAAAACAAACCACATACGAATTACTCTTTCTACATTGTCTTTTTTTATTTATTTCTACTAGTGTTTTTATTCCTTTATTTCTGCTTCTTTCATTGATACATTTGTATCAGGCAAAAAAAGAACAAATAAAAAAAACAGAAAAACATCCTGTTTTTTCTTTTAAATATTTTCGTATTTTTTATTCGTCCTCCATTTTGTATTTCTAAAAAAATATTTATTCACACTTAATTTATTTTTCGTAAAATAAAAAAAAAAACAGAAACGCTTTCCTATACATTTAACTGTTTGATTCCAATAATCTTTATCCCTCTTTGTGTTTAAACTGATTTTATGAGCATTTATTTCCGTTCCTTTTGCAGAGTTCCGGAAACAATTGCGGACAAAGATGGAGCATGAAGGACGATTGTGTTCTATTGTTCACCAATATCTCTTGGAGCAAATACATCTGGGCGACTTCACTCGTCCAAAATATTGGCATAAAAAGTTGGAAGAAATAAAATTTATATTGATTATATATTACAAACGGGACAGCGAAAAAAAGAAGAAAATAATTATTCGTAGAAAAATATTATTCGGAAGGAGGGTCTAATTATTTTCTGTGAATGAAAATAACATTGTTTAGAAAAAGGTTGAACAGAAAGAAAGAATTTCGAGGAACGTTGGAATATGTTATTGAGAGATTGCGACTTTTTGGCATTTTAGTCTTTAATATCTTTTTAGTTTTCCACATAAGTTTTTTTTTTTTTTAAATTACCGTACATTTCTTCTTTTCTTTTTTCTTTTCTCATTTCTTTCTTTCATTCATTCTTCCTTCTTGTCTCATCAGTCTGTCTGTCTTTCTTTCTTTATTTTAACCTTCTTCTTGTCCTACCCGTCTTTCTTTGCTCTTATTGTTATTGTCTTCTCCGTCTTTCTTTCTTTGTTTTATTGTTCCTCCTTTTCTTCTCCCTCTTTCTTCTTTTCTTTCTTTCTGTCTTTCTTTCTTTCTTTCTTTCTTTATTTCTTTCTTTTTTTTACATCTTCTTTCTTGTCCAGTCCGTCTTTCTTTGCTCTGATTGTTCTTGTCTTCTCCGTCTTTCTTTCTTTGTTTTATTCTTCTTCCTTTTCTTCTCCCTTTTTCTTCTTTTCTTTCTTTCTTTCTTTCTTTCTTTCTTTCTTTCTTTCTTTCTTTCTTTTACACCTTCTTTCTTGTCCTGTCCGTCTTTCTTTTCTCTTATTGTTCTTGTCTTCTCCATCTTTCTTTCTTTGTTTTATTCTTCCTCCTTTTCTTCTCCCTCTTTCTTCGTTTCTTTCTTTCTTTCTTTCTATCTATACTTCCTTACTTTCTTTTTTTATTTATATCCTTTATTTTTTAATTCCCGTCTTTCTTACATCCATCCTTTCTTTGAATATTTCTTCTTTTCTCCCTTTTTTTTCTTTGTTTTTCTTTCTTTTTTCTTTCTTTCCTTTTTCAAAATTTATATATTTCGGTTTTCATTTTTTTTTATATTCTTTCTTTCCTTCCTTCCATTTTTTCTTTCGTTCTTTCTTTCTTTCATTTGGTTTTCTTTCTTTCTTTCTTTCCTGCTTTCTTTCTTTCCTTCATTTCATTTTCTTTCTCTCTTTCTTTCCTTTCATTTTTTTTCTTTCTTTCTTTCTTTCTTTTCATTTTCTTTCTTTCTTTCTTTCCTTCATTTCATTTTATTTCTTTCTTTCCTTCCTTCCGTCCTTTCATTTTCTTTCTTTCTTTCTTTTTTCCTTCTTTCTTTCTTTCCTTTCATTTTCTTTCTTTCCTTTCATTTTCTCTCTTTCTTTTTTCCTTTCTTCCTTCCTTTCATTTTCTTTCTTTCTTTCTTTCTTTCTTTCTTTCCTTCATTTCATTTTCTTTCTTTCCTCTAACTTTCTTTTTTCTTTCTTTCCTTCATTTCATTTTCTTTCTTTTTTCTTTCCTTTCACTTTCTTTCTTTCTTTCTTTCCTTCCTTCCTTCATTTCATTTTCTTTCTTTCTTTCCTTCCTCTAACTTTCTTTTTTCTTTCTTTCCTTCATTTCATTTTCTTTCTTTCTTCTTCAATTTGCTTTTTCTTTTCCTTTTTCGGTTTTTGTCTTTTTCTCGTCCTTCCATTTTTTCCATCCTTATTCAATCGTATCTTTTCCAATTCACATTTCTCCGATCCAATTCGACGATTAATTTCTTCGATAATAATTCATAAACATTTCTTTCGCTGCTTTCCAAGCCGCCATAATTTAATTCAAATTTAAATTTAATTTAATTTCACTTTCACACAAATCAAAATGATGGTCCTTCATTGTGTTGTAGCAAGAAAATGCCAAATGGTGTACATCGACGAAACATCCAGTAATCTCAAAAAGTACTATATGAGCATCACAGAGATATTAGGTTGATGCAAAAACAATGTCGTTTTCTCACATAAAGTTGAACGTCAAAAAACGACATTATTTTTGCACCAACCTAATATATCGTATGAAAACACTTTAAATGCAACCCTAGGACACCCGAATACATCAGATCAGGATTCTGTCTTAATACGTCCCAGCATGAACAGGAGGATAAAAGATTCATTATTAAGAGTGTTCTAATCTTAAAATTAACGACAATTAATCTAACACCAGGACTTTACACAGTATCATCAACAATTGCATATACAACAGTAGCTCAATGCGGTATACAAGCTAAGAGAAAAAAAAATTTTCTTTTAAAATCTGACATCTAGGCTTCAGTTAATTTATCACTAAAATAACGTAACTTTACCTTTTCTATAAATAATTCGTAGATTTTACGGATACATGGCACAGTGGATAAAGGCGTTGGTTAGATCCAGTGAGAGGAGCCAAAAGGTTGTGAGTTCAATACCTGTCTAAAGCAGTGGAGAACTCGGAGAGATGAATTAACAGGAGTTAACTGATAACTGATATCCATTAGACATGGCACGTGGAACTAGAACAGTCTACCCCAGCGAACGAAATAAAGAGTTCAGTTCGACATTCCAACCACCTGAAGAAGGCCCGAGCATACAATGTCCGAAACGTAGTGATAAATATGGCAACAAAGATAAGGACAATAATCCAAATAATGTAAATAGTGTATATAATACCTCATCTCAGAAATATAGACAGATACTGAAGGGTGATAAATATGGCAACAAAGATGATGACAATAGTCCGAATAATGTAAATAGTGTATATAATACCTGATCCCAGAAATATAGACCGATATTGAAGGGTGATAAATATGGCAACAATGATAAGGACAATAATCCGAATAATGTAAATAGTGTAGATTTTATGAATTTAAGCCATAATATAGCTTCCCTTGGCCTTTTCTATAAATATTTTCATGGTAATTGTTCTTAAAAGCTTTCTTTTTTGGGACCTGGACTTAATGAATTTAAATGAGGCAAGGAGTAGCTTGTTGTTTTAACGCCTCAAAAACAAAACTGCTCTTATTTAATCAACAGAGACCCCTTTTTACCTTCCATCAGCATTGCTGAAGCTAACCCCCCGTAGAGTGACTCAGTTTCAGTCAGACATGAGGTAGAGAGTTTATATTGAATCAATTTCTAGGTCTGCTTCTAGGAAAGTTGGTTCACTATGACATGCTAGACAATTTCCCGCGCTTAAATCTATCTTACACATTTATATGTCTTCCATTCTTCCTGCTATGTATTTAAAGATACTTGATAAAATCCAAAGAGGAATCTGCAATGTTATTCGTCCGCACCTGTTATCTCAGCAACAGTTACTTTCCCACTGCCATGACGTGGCTTCCCGTGCCTTTTCTATAAATATACGATATATATATATATATATATATATATATATATATATATATATATATATATATAGGGCTATCCAATCCCTATTGTGGACGTTTGCTCAGGCACATTTGTGTTTTGCTCAACAGAGAGCCCATCTGCGGTTTATTCGGTGAGCGTGTTATCTAGCGTGATCAACAATTTGAACAAGGCCAGCATACTGAAGCCTTCGGCCACGCTGACTTGTGACTTGTGACTTTCTGCAAGCACAGCTATCTACAGCCCTCAAGATTCTGCTCTACCCGATTTCACTTGGGTCAACTTCTAGCATGGTTTTAAGACACTTTCCAACGGTGCCGCACGCTGGGATATATATATATATATATATATATATATATATATATATATATATATATATATATATATATATATATATGACGTCACACATTATGAAATGGACAAAGTCCGACAATTATTTTAAGACATTTTTATGTTTATACATTCTTTTTATAGAGACAAGTCTATATATTTATTATAAACAGAGCATTTATTTAAATATTTGTATGTATAAAAAAATAAAAAAATAAAATGTCTTAAAAGATATATATATATATATATATATATGTATGTGTGTGTATATGTGTGTATGCGTATATATATATATGCACATTATGCAGCAGAAAGAAGTCTCTCATATAGCTCTGCTGCACCGCATATTTATATGCATACATACATACATATATATAATTATTTATTTAAAAATATGATTCCAACTCGCTGCGAATTGGAATCATATTTTTAAATAAATAATTATATTTTTAAATAAATAATTATATTTATGTTCAACTTTTGTATCGAGCACTATTTTTTAAAAATAATAACAAAAATACTAAGGAACTTTGGATTATTTACCAAACCAGTTTCTTTCCTATTTTCTATAATATTTTCATACATACATATATATATATATATATATATATATATATATATATATATATATATAGATAGATAGATAGATAGATAATATTAGTAGTAAATATACACATATATGTGCAAAATCCACAGGTGCATATACACACATGTATATTTTTTTGAATAAAAAATTCCGAGAGGATAGAATCCAGGTAGAACTCAATGTCCAGGACAGAGTAAGGATATAATAAAAAGGCTTAATACTTCCAGGTCCTCTATTGCATAGCATGTTATAAATAGTAGGAATTGTGTCTGATTTTAGGGTGGACCGTTTTTCTATTTTATCAAGGTCCCACTCCTCATATCACTTCAAGTTTCTAGAGTCCTTGTATATCAGATTCCGTGGGCCTTCCCTTTGTTTACAGACGGAATGCTTAATGGGCCTGAATATTATTGGACTCTGGCTCTCTTGAAATTCATTTTCTTTTCTTTCCCCTGCATTGGATATCGTTAATATCAATTATATATATATATATATATATATATATATATATATATAGAGAGAGAGAGAGAGAGAGAGAGAGAAAGAGATAATATTAGTGGTTAATATACACATACATATGCAATCATATATCTAAACTATATAAATATATATATACATGCATACACATACATATATATATATATATATATATATGTATAAAAAATAATTCCAAGTGGATAGAATATTAGCGTTTAAGCCTTTTTATTATATATATATATATATATATATATATATATATATATATATATGCAAGCGAACACATTTTTTAAGATGTCTCTGCGTTCTGGGTATGACGATAAACTACATCCGGCAACAAGGTCTCCAATCGTGAAACCTCCTTTAAATTGCTATTATTTCCAGGTTCTCCCTGACCCCGGGTAGGAGCATCTGTTGGGTTCCCAGCTATGAACAAATTAACTCCCCACCAAATAAACTGGGATCAAAACATTATGAAATTTAAAAAAAAATAGATTGTTATCTTAAAAATACCAGCAATATATTTTTGAAAAAAGTATATTACCAGAAAACATTAAATAACCCGAGATTTACATGAACCCCTCCCCGTACTGAGTTATGTTGTGACACAAGGTCGGTTTTTAACGTCGGGACCCGAGTGTTTCCACTTGGGCCGTTGATGTAAGAAGGTCTTAGCGGATCAGAGCCTTTCTAAACTAGTCATAGTTGGTCATACCACCTGCTATGGGGGACACAAGGAAGGAGAGAAGGCACCCCAGCACGGACCAGATACAACAGCCATCTCTTCTCTTCCTATGTCAATCCCTCTGAAAGAAACCGGGAGGAAAATCAAGCGGTTTAGATATGGCACAAGACCGAAAGTATGGAGCACCCAGTGGGGATCCAACTCACTACTCAGTCGTAATTGATCTAGCAAGACAAGATTTCCAACCACGTTGAGGAGCAACAGCATGAAATAACGCATTGAAGTTCGTTTTTTTTAAGATTATATTGTTCACATTATTCAAAATATTCGGACTGTTATCCTCATCTTCATTGCCATATTCCCAAGGACACATGGCCCAGTGAATAAAGACGTTGGTTAGATCCAGTGACTAGCTTCTGGTGATATAATGGTTGTCTATATCTCTCAGATGAGGTATTATGATTACTTACATTATTTACATTATTTGGACTGTTATCCTCATCTTCATTGCCCTATTCTCAAGGACACATTGCCCAGTGAATAAAGACGTTGGTTAGATCCAGTGACTAGCTTCTAGTGATATAATGGTTGTCTATATCTCTGAGATGAGGTATTATGATTACTTACATTATTTACATTATTCGGACTGTTATCCTCATCTTCATTGCCATATTCACAAGGACACATGGCCCAGTGGATAAAGACGTTGGTTAGATCCAGTGACTAGCTTCTGGTGATATAATGGTTGTCTATATCTCTGAGATGAGGTATTATGATTACTTATATCATTTACATTATACGGACTGTTATCCTCATCTTCATTGCCATATTCCCAAGGACTCATGGCCCAGTGAATACAGACGTTGGTTAGATCCAGTGACTAGCTTCTAATGATATAATGACTGTCTATATCTCTGAGATGAGGTATTATGATTACTTGCATTATTTACATTATTCGGACTGTCATCCTTATCTTCATTGTCATATTCTCAACGTCTCGGCCGTTGTACGCACCGGCTTTCTTCAAGTGACTGGAATTTCGAACCGAACCCTTTATTTCGTCCACCGGTGTAGATTGTTCTAGTTCCGCATGACATGCCTCTTCCGGATGTCTCAGTTATTTACCTTTAAATCAACTCTCCAAGTTTTGGTTTACTGCTGCTGTGGCCTGGTATTGAACTCCAACTCTTTGGGTCAAGTCACTGAATCTAACCAACGTCTTTATCCACTGGGCTATGTGGGGAACTAGAACAATATAGTTCGGTTGGCGAAATAAAGGGTTCGGTTCAAAATTCCAGTCACCTGAAGAAGGCCGGAACGCACAACAACCGGAGAGTTGTGAATATAGCAATGAAGATGAGGATAACAGTCTGAATAATGTAAATAATGCTCGTTGTAGTAGTAGTAGTAGTAGTAGTAGTAGTAACACCGTTGAACAATACCGGTGTCAAACGCCTTCGAATGACGCTCAAACTAATAGTACTTGCTCGATAATACTCGTTAGAAAAGTAACCACTGATTTGTAATCCATGAAGTGATCAATATAGAGAAATAGTATAGTGAATTGTATAGAGAACAGCGCTCCATATAATAATAGAGGATAGTGCAGAAATGGCGATCCGTATAGTAATAGAGGATAGAGTAGAAATAGCGATCCGCATAGTAAGAGAGGATAGTGTAGAAATGGCGATCCGTATAGTGACAGAGGATAGAGTAGAAATAGAGATTCGTATAGTAATAGAGGATAGAGTAGAAATAGCGATCCGTATAGTAATAGAGGATAGTGTAGAAATGGCGATCCGTATAGTAATAGAGGATACACTCGGAAAGACTGAAAGGATATAAGCGATCACATAGGAGGAATGTACACGCGTTATCAGCAACTTTGCATTCAACAGTACCTTGATCTGAACGGCAGACATCTGGAGCATGTACTCTAAGGCTCTTCTTGACATTTATAGTCTATGTTTGAGACTAAATCGTTGCAGATCCTAAAATGTTATCCATTTATCTTTCAATAAATTTAATTTCCATCACTCTATCATTTCGGGTCCTTGATTTGTGCCCGATCATTTTGTTTCAAAAATTGTGAAACACTCTGTATTATATAGAACTAGCAGTAGCGCCCGGCGTTGTCCGGGGATGTGACAGTAAGAGATAGATCAAGTATCGACCATCATAAAGACTGAAAAATAAAATTGACAAAGATTATTGTTTAAGGTTGATGGACACGCATGTCTTAATTAGTTTTTTTTTTTTTTACGAATTGGCCAAACCCAAACTCAAACAAAAACATTGTTTTCAATTCCTATGAGTCTACCGATTGAATAGAATTTTATTATAAACAATTGTCTTGTAAATGGAATTTTTAAAGCATTCTGAATGTAAAAATAAAGAAAAAAGGTGTGCAAGACAATAAGAAACACTACCTGCAAAAAAAAAAGTGAAGTTTTGTTGAAATCGGTTGAAAAATGTAGGAAATCCGATCGCATATATAAACGAACACACACACACACACACACAAACAACCTGGGTTTTATAATAAGTGTAACTCGATATGAGTTGTTTCCCTTTCATTCTGGCGATGCCTCTTAATCGTGATTTCAAATTGATTTCGTGCAAAAACAATTGCGTTTTTCCAATTTTGGGTGCTGTCAGAACCACCGCAAGGTAATTTTACGTAGTCCTGTGAAGTTTTGTTGAAATCGGTTGAAAAATGTAGGAAATCCATTCCAATATATAAACGTACAGACACACACACACACACACACACACACAACCTGGGTTTTATAATAAGTATGATTAGTAGCAACCTTAGGTCGTGAAAGAGGATGTCACGTGGTTTTATGTTACGGTGTTATGTTAGATTACCAACAGATTCGAATTATTGTCAGATAAACTAAGGTTGATGCTTGGATTTGCTTTCTATAAAGAGTATCAATAAATTTTAGTCGCCGCCAACAGACAATTTTTTTTTAATCGAATTCACCCAAAGTAAGGTAGTAAAGCCACTAAGACACAAGGGGTTACTGGGCGTGGAAGAATTAGAAAATAGAAACTAAAGTGGAATAAACACGTCACTCGCCTGACCTGAACCATCCAGATTTTTTTCTCTATGGGTTTGTCAAGGACAACATCTACCAGAACAACCCTCACACCGTTGCTGAAGGCAGCCATCACTGCGATGATTCAAACGATCCTCCAAGAGGAATATATACGCGTTATCAACAACATTGCATTCAAATATGCCTTCAACTGAACGGCGTAAACCTGGAACATATATTCTAGGGCTTCTCTTCACATTTTTGCTTCCTGTTTAACACTAAATGGTTGCAGATCCTAAAATGTTATCCTTTTCCCTTTCAATAAATGTAATTTCCATTACTCTATCATTTGTGGTCTTTAGTTTGTACCCGATCTCTTGTGTTGATGAGGCTAGTGAATGAAATGAAAACTTATTTCAATATATTTTTCTGAATCATCTAGGTATTCCAGGGCCAAGCTCTTAGAAAATGATGGCTGATTGATTGATTTGTTTTTTGACGGCTTATCAACCTTTTACAGGTTATTTAAAGAAGGATATTATCTTGTCAGTCGTCTTTAATGAAACATGTATAAAATAAGAACTGCTGCCCAAATACATAATTATATATACTCGACTCTGCCGTTGAATTCGACGCATGAGGGTCAAGCAGGTCAGTTTCCAGGAAACCGACAGCCCGACAACAACAGATGAGATTTTGATTATAGTGGTGAAGGTTTCGTGCAGGACCATCCACACTTTTTGAAGGGCCAAATACAGAGACCTGGTGCACTACGTGCCACAAGGTCCCCAAACGCAGGTTTTGAATTCAGAGTTGTCCTTCTCCTAGACCAGTTGCCATCCAAGGCTATAGAACCCAGTCTGTCCTGCTATTTACCCATAGCTGGAGGGAGAAGAAGCGGATTCACACCTTTCCCAAGGGTATTAGCACGTAAGTGAATGTAATGGATTCGACTGAAATTCGAACTCGGCTCTCCGATTCCTCAATCCAAGCCGCTATCCATTATCCCATTATTGTGTTTATGTTTGTGTTTTTGTGTTTGTGTGTGTATTATTTTCAGTAAATGAATAAGATGGATGAGGAATTTTCTCCCAACCAAGTTCTTAGATCTTTTGTGACGTCATTCTTGCTGTGTGGGGTCACACATTGTCCTGATGAAACATCACCTCTTTTCGATTCACTAGAGCAGGTCTTTTTTCCTCAAAGCTTGGTTCAAACGCTCTAATTGCTTACAGTATATTTGACCATTAATTGTTGCATTAGGTGGTAAGAATTCAAAGTGGATTATTCCTTGGCGATTCCACTAGATTGAATGAAGTACCTTTTGCCCATGAAGTTCCCTTCTAGGCTGTGGCTGGGGTCCTTCTCCTTTACCAAGCCACTGTCTACGACGCTTAGCAGGATTTTAATTATTAGGTTGGTGCAAAAATAATAAATTTTCTCACATATGTTACTATGGGAGAAAACGACATTATTTTTGCACCAACCTAATAAACAAAATTTAAATTTATTGTTCTCTGAAATCAAATTTGATCAGTTTAAATGCATCTAAACATAAAAATAATGTTCAGCTCTATTAGACATTATAAAATACTCTTTAAATTTCGTTCATTCTAACAAAAAGTTAAAATTTGGACAGAACTTATGGGATGACCTGATACATTCTTATTGTTCAAAGTAGTCCAATATTGTTATAAAAACCTCAAAGAATTCCAGTAAGGTATCTTTAATCATTTCTAAGATACAACTGTTTAATCTAACAATTGGACAATTTACTGTTACACCCAGTAATATATATATATATGTGTGTGTGTGTGTGTGTGTGTGTGTGTGTGTGTGCGCGCGCGCGTGTGTGTGCAAATAAATAGAAAAATAGGAAAGAACCGTTAGGTAAAGAATCCAAAGTTCTCTACTATTTTTATTTTTATAAACTGTGCTCAATACACAAGTAGAGCCTAAATTATAATTATCTTTAAAAAAAAAAATATGATTCCTTCGCTACACAAGAGTTCTCATGTTTGAAAAACAGAAGCTAAAAACTTCAATTTAATTATAGAAATTAAATTGAATTAAAGTACCCAGCTCAGTCTTATCCTTAAGCGAATTTTGGAATAAGTAATCTTGAAATTTACGGAGATTTAGAAGCATATACATTCGTAATATTAATTACTATGGAAACGGCAAAATCAATTTCATAAAAAACATCTAACACAATCAAAGATAAAGCTCTCTCTAACAAAAGCTAAAATAATAAAAATCTGCCGTCTCATCGCCAATCAATGTTACTACACATTTAATAATTATTGCTACAAACAAAAAAATCGGATTAACAATGGGATCACCTCTCAGTGTTATAATAGCATATATCTACTTACAATTTTATCGAATCCGGTCATTTCCAAAATATTTTACCCAATAAATCAACATACTTCCGTTATATTGATGACGCTCTAATTATATATCCTCGTGATACTGATTTTCCTGACTTTGTTGATGATCTAAACAAAGCCGAATACACAATGGAATTTGCATATGAAATGGAAGAACACTATTCCTTACCCTTCCTTGATATCAAGCTACACCACGTTAACAACAATTTAAAATCTTCTCGCGTACATTATTGCACCGAGGATGAGGTTAGCCTACCAACAAACATTAACACTACCATAATGATTATTGAAAGTTTAGCGAAAGATAAAGTTTGCTGTGGAGGTAATCATAACGCAATGTTTACATTTTCTCAGCTGAGTTTTCATGGATACACGTTGATTTCATTGATATAGAATTATTCTTCAAATAGGCAATTTATTATGATGTTATGTCAATAATATATAAGATAGAAATGGTTTTATTATCAGTTTATTTGATAATGTGTATCTTTTTGTGTACGCCATTAAGGCTGAGATTAGCCTACTGACAAATATTACTCAGAATTTAAAGTTTCTTTTTTAGAATTCTAGTATAAGACGACCCCCAATTTTTAAGGGTGATTTGGGGGATTTAAAGCTCGTCTTATACGCGGAACTATACTATGTATTTATAGAAATGCTACACATTTAAAACATTGTTGATATGTGGTCTTTATTATCAGGATTTTCGCGTTTTGCCTCTTCTGCTTAAGATTTTTTTTAATGCAAGACAAAACTAACATTTGTTTTGTTTTTTTTGTTTCTTTGTTTTTTAACTTCTATCTTACATTGACGAAAATATTATCCCTCCAAAATTGAGAAGCTCTTAATGGAATGTCTTCTTCGTTAATCAATTGATTGGGTGTCTATCTCTATCGAACAGACGACGGTTACATTGATCTGGTTGTGACACGAATCGATCCGCAACTCCCCTACCCACGTGACATTAACTCCAGGCACACGGGTCTGTCCATCAGCGTGAACACGAAAAATAAAATCACGAAATAA
>OZ010607.1:74302442-74339942 GCA_963932145.1 Acanthosepion lycidas | reverse complement strand
GTTGATCGGGTATTCTTTTTATGGATGGTATTTATAAATCCACCCACGAGGATCGAATGTGGCACAAGGCCTTTTTAATGTGGGTATCTGCGAGCCCGTAGGCCCAGCCAAAAATAAATAACCATCAAAACACACCGAGGCGGGAAAGTTCCGTCAACCTCCCCCAACAAAACCCTACACTTCGGCGGAGCTTCGTCCGGGTTCCTCTCTGCAAGCAGAGAGTTCGACAGACACCCGACCCGACAGCTCACAAAGCGCAGATACTACACTTTGATCCTAGCCACCGGGCCGAGCGGGTATTCTTTTTATGGATGGTATTTATCAATCCACCCACGGGGATCGAATGTGGCACAATGGATACAAATATTTAAGTAAATATCCTGTATATAACAAACTGTATTAAACAACATTTACCGGCCTAAATGTCCGAGAAATTTTAAAAGGAAACATTCGTCCTCCAACAGGATTCGAACCTGTATCCTATACGGAACCGTCATTTGGCTTGACGTGCCTTTATCCACAGAGGAGCGTTCGGTTAGCAAGGTCAAATTTACTGTATTTAGACTTCAATCTTCCATGAATCTCTCACGTACATTCATATCTGCTCATGGCGTATCATTTGTTTGCATTCAGGCCGGTAAATGTTGTTAATCCTGTTTATTGTAAACAAAGCATTTACTTAAATATTTGTATCTATAAAAAGAATGTATAAACAGAAAAATGTCTTTTATATATATATAAATTTTCGTATTTGGAGCTTCCGGGGCGAATGCCTAACAGTACACCTACCGTTTCCAAATTTCTGGCGGAGTGAATTGCGTCATGGTGCTCTTTTCCTCACAGACGATTCTCAAATGACCTTACTATACTGTTCAGTCGACAAAATCAAAAAGAAACAAAGCGCATGCGCGCAATTAAAATATAATATGGTGAAAATTTACCCATCGCAACCTGTATAAAAGGCATAGAGAAAAACTAGGAATATTTAAATAAAACAGAATTTTTAAAAGGCGCAGGGGAGCTATATTACGGCAACAGAAAAATGACTGAAGCTGAGATGCCAGGTGAGGACTAATGTTATTAAAGATTCTTCTTTGAATTTAATCAAGGATTCCTAAATAATATAACAGAAGCACCCGATCATATTTAGCAACAATATTCAAAGCATGTACAAATGGTACACTCTGTAGATATGGAAGACGTCTTCAGACTATTTTTCTTCTTCCTGCTTACTCTTTTGTCTATGTGACGAATTATTTTCCATCCAGCAAACCTTTTTTTCTCACAGACGAGACGTCACAAGCCTCTCGCTTCTCTATCGACATTTCCATTGGAGTGTTCAAATGAACTACACTTCTTTGTTCCACTAGTTCTAATCTTCACGGCTAAGACCCGACATGCCACCCACATTGTAGCGAACCACCCTCATTCTGTTCCTTTTCCGTTGGGGAGATATAAGTTCCACTTACACAACCTCTTAACAAGAACCACTGACTTGTGAAACTGGCTCCCAAGAGATTGCTTCCCAGATTACTACAATCTTAACCTGTTCAATTCTAAGGTTAACCGTTATATTTCACACATAAGTTGTGCCTCTTACTCTCTAACCCTCTACCTCGAGTGGCCCTCAAGGCTTGTACTTGAACACCACTTCAAAAAATCGATTGTGTTTACATACTATTTGAGTAGAATATGTTATAATACATTTGGATACCCTATAATAAAAATCGTTTTACTCCCACGCATTCTTTCAACCAGCCCGACAGTCTGACGTACCTGTTGAGAAGAATATGGCATAAAAGAGGTACCATAGATTCGATAAGTAAAATAATACAGTATTATTTTGTTCTGTGTGTAAAGGGTTAAATCGGCCACACAAGAGGCTAGCTGATGTTACTGTCAATTTGATATAAGTTCCACTCGCACAACCTCTTCCCAAGAACAACTGACCCTTGAAACTGACTCCCAAAGGGTTGCTTCCCAGATTACTATAATCTTAACCTGTTCAAGTCTAAGGTTAACCGTTTTCTTACACACATATCAGCTTATACGTACTTCTTGCTCTGTAAACCTCTACTTCAAGTGACTCTTGGGACTTGTACAGGGTGAACATTATTGCATAAAATATCAATGTAGATTATCTCTAGAGATCTATTTATAGGGAACATTTTCCTGATTCCATCTCTTCTGAAAGTTCTCTAAATTGTTGCAGCTGCTTGACTTTATTATCCCCAATATAGAATTTTCATGTTGGGTTCTCTCTTTCGTTAACAACAATGCTTTCATTTTCTTGCAATAATTCATTTTTATGCAATTTTACCCAGTACATGTCTAAGAGCCACTCAAGCTAGAGAGGTACAATTGAAATGGTAATGAATCATAAAAGAGATAGCGGTAAGAAGGATAAATAATGAGTAACTCTTGACTTGAAGAATTCAAGATGGAAGCTGTCTACTCCACAAAGTTTCTCGGGTGGGGAACAAGCAGTAATGGTCTGAAATAGTTGAAATGCTATTTTCTGAACATTTGCCATGGAAATAGCGATAGATTAGAGACAGGTGTGCGCCATTGCATCTGAGGGATCAAGGTTTTGGAATGGAAAATGATTTTGAAATCCATTAAGACTGAAAAATGAGGACTTAACAGTTCCAGCCCCCAACTTTTTTTTTTTTTTTTTTTTGCTAAATTCGTCCAGAACAAACTTCGAGAGGGTTACTAAATGAGAAAATAAGTATTATGAGGATATTTAGAAAACGTATGAAATGAGGGTAATCCTACTCCGTGGAGGAAACATGACGTGTTCTTGCGTTTAAATGCAACGGCAGACAGTTATGCACCCAACCCTGATGATGATACCAGAAAGAGATGCAAAGTACCTTGAAAATAAAAGTAATTTTCACTGTTATAGTGCATTTCTTGCATCAGTTAATTGTAATACGCGGGAAAATATCCGTGAATATGAACGGATTATGCTAAAAATAAGCAGATATAATGTTTATAATTTATTTAATTAGACATGTCTAAAAGAGAATTTGCTGTCTGAATACACAAATATATATATATATATATCCTCGTTGAAAACACAACTATACTTAAACATAAAAACAATAACCAAAAACCAAAAATTCTTGAAACTATATACATAAAACAGCTGAACCCTAACCTGAACAAAATAAACTATGAAATCTCCACAAATATTCTTAAATGCCTATAATTGATAAAAAAAAAGCCATTGGTTTCTACCAACCGCTTCCCATACTTAATACTTCTCGTTTTCACTCTCGTGTGGTCATGTGTGACGTCACGAGCTGAGGTGCGGTTTTCGCTTCCGCGTCTCGTATGCACGAGTTTGCCGTTGCTCGGAAATCTTTCATGCAACAAAAACAGACTATCATTATTATCCGTGTAATGTTTAATATATTGCAATGTAATTGTCATCTTTGATAATGGCTTATGTAAACCGAAAGCTTAGATAGGATTAAAAAAAACATGTATCAATATAGTGATTTCCATTCGTCTTTCAATAATAATGTTATTAAGCTTATCAGACGATATGAAAGGAACTTACTTAAAATAAATAGACAAACCTTGTCTATATTTTTAATGAAATATGCATCTATATATATATATATATATATATATATATATATATATATATATATATATATGTTTATGTCGCTAAACAAAATCAACCCACCAACAATACATATGAATTAAATGAAAATGAAAATACATTATGACTGTAGATGAAGCCATAAAATTGTTCAAAATATTTAGATTTTGGTATTAAATAACCCGTAAAGGTGTTGATATGCTATGAAACGAAATTGGCCAACCAACATGAAAGAATTCTTTCATGACATTAATCCAAATAATATCCTACAATTTCTTAAAGAAATAAAACTTTATTCCAAAATATAATTTCAATAAAACTACAAAATAAAACACACATCACCGCCTCTAATAATCATGTCCACACAAACATACGCATAAAAGCTGAGTATCATCTACCATGTATTCACTTGTGAAAGCAGAATAACATATATCGTATTTTATTACTTCAAAACACACAATAAAATTTCAGCATTAAATGACCCAGAAATGAGTTGATATGCCATTAAACAAATCAATGAAATACATGCACAGACACATTGTGTGTATATATATATATATATATATATATATATATATATATATATATATATATATATATATATATATATATATATGCGTACATACAGTACAACTCCTCCAAGCTGAACATCCAAGATGTTCATTATTGAGTGTACTGTTCGGATTCGAAGAAGAAAAGGCTTTTGTGGCATGATTAAAATTTTTATTAAGTTTTAGTGTTTAGGATACCACATGTAGTTTGTAATGTTGATTCATTTGTTATTTAAAGTGTAGACTGGATATATAAATGTACAAAAATCAGCGCCTCTAATAATCATGTCCACACAAACATACGCACAAAAGCTGAGTATCATCTACCATGTATTCACTTGTGAAAGCAGAATAACATATATCATATATTTAATTCTTCAAAGCTCCCCAAAAATTAACTTTCGACATTTCATTACCCTAACCAAATAAATCAATAAATCAACCGAAATGGTGTATTTTTGGAGCCTTTTATATTCAGTACATAATGATTTTTATGATGGCGTGTTCGTCTTGATTTTCGTAATTTAGTATTTCGTTTCAAAATGAGTAGTTTTTAATATACTAGTATTATTTCGAACTACCTGTCTCAGCTTGATTGATGTAGACGTTATTGTAAACACGTTTCGACTAAATAGACCCTGGTCTTTATCAGGCGTCTTGCTCGTGTCCCTTAATAATATCTATATGATCCATGATGAAAAGGATAATAAATGAGATACTGGCTTACATATAATCTGTCGAAATTTATAATTTAGGGCCCGGAACAGAATTTAGTAAAGTTTTTCGATAGGTGCTATTCGAATAGGTATATTTAGTTTTGCCTGGCGATGAAATTGATGCCATAGATACATATTCTGCAAAATGACATTTCAACACATCTTTTCATCCGATTCGTGTGTGGATTGGGAATTTTTATCGCCCGGTTCATACTCCGCTCCGATCTTTTGAATAGGAGTTATCCCTTTTCCTGTTTAGGATTGGGTTTCCGGTTCCTTCTAAAGTCTACTTCAACTCTATACTTCTAACGTCTCCACCTAAACTCTGAAATGTTATTTATTTATTTTCTTCCTTCAGTAGGAGTAGATAGGTTTTTTGAATAGGAGTCGAGGTTTATACTTTGTTTTCTGTTTAGGATTGGGTTTCCGCTTCCTTCTAAATCTACTTCAACTCTATACTTCTAACGTCTCCGCTTAAACTCTGAAATGTTATTTATTTTTTTTTCTTCCTTCCGTAGGAGTAGATAGGTTTTTTTTAATGGGAGTAGAGGTTTATCCCTTGTTTCCTGTTTAGGATTGGGTTTCCGGTTCTTTCTAAAGACTTCATCACCACTATTCTTCTAACACTAAGAAATTTTATTTACTTTTTTATTCCGATATGTACGGTTCATACTCCTCCCCGTTCTTTTCAAAAAGAGTATAGTTTTATCCCTTGTTTCTTGTTAAGGATTGGGTTTTAAGCTCATTCTAAAGTTGTTTTTTTTTGGGGTTTTTTTTTTTCATTCTCTTTCACTTTCCGTAATCCCTTGAATTTTAAAGATATTGTCACCTTGCTTAGGGAGAATTGATTAAAATATATGTGGTTGAATAAATCTATGTTCATATATTTAAATATCTTTTTCGAAATTCAGTACAAAACGCTATGATGGTTCGTTCCAATCTAGTCTACATCGCTCTTAAAATATATAAGTATATACTTTGAAAAATTGGCAATACTGACTGGTTAATAGGATTTTTATTGCTAAAATATTGTTAATAAAATCAGATCGTCTTAGTCTACTGATTGATTATTATTATTATTATTATTATTATTATTATTATTGTTGTTGTTTTAAAAAAGAAAGAATCGGTGTTAATGAAAGCAAACTTTCATATTTGACATTGGTGGAGTTTGGAAACACCGAAGCTTAATTTTCTTCGGTGCCATTTCTACTTATATTATCGATGGTGAACTGGTGCCTTGTACGATAAAATGCCATCGTGACAGAGCCACAGTTAAAAGAGCCTTAACTGTTCGTCTGCTCATTAGACTTTCAATTGGCGAAATTAGGATCGGCCTGACATCAATTATTATACAAGAGAACACAAGACGCAATTGCTTGTTTGGTTTGTGTGGTTAAAAAAAAAAAAAAAAAAAAAAAAGCTATCAACATCAACGTAATGTCAGGAGTTTCTCGCCCGAGGGTTGCAAAAGACAGTCAGCCACTCACAGGAACAGTACACACACAGACTCTGACTCTCTCTCTCTCTCTCTCTCATATTTGTTACTTTTTATTAGATTTTAAACTTAAAATAAATCAGCATCTTTTTTATTATTGTATCGTTGAGATATTTATTCCAAATGCTGGTTATGTTTATTGCTAGAGATCCTTAAGAGACTTTAGTTTATACAGAATTCATTGGAATACATATATATATATATATATATATATATATATATATATATATATATATATATATATATATATATGTATGTATATATATATATATATATATGTATATATATGCATATATATATATATATATATATATGTATATGTATATATATATATACATATATATATATATATATATATGTGAGTGTGTGTGTGTGTGTATGTGTGTAAAATATGTATGTATATAACAGTATATGTAAGCAAATATATGTATATAGATCCGACAGTATGAAGAAAAATATACGTAAAAAACAAACAAAAATCCTTATATGCAATTATGCTGTTTTAATGTTAATATGTCAACGTCGGACGTTTCGGTCTAATAAACCATCTTCAGGACATATTCATAAAATATAATTAACATTATCAATTGAACATAAGGGAAATACTAAAGAAGCACGGTGAATACTAGACCTGGCTTCTTTAGTATTTCCCCTTTTCTAGTGAGATTAATGCTCGACAAGCGTACATATAAATTTTAGATCAAAATAGAATTCTTTCATTTTTCATTTTTCATTCAAATACTCAAATTTTAGGAATACGTTTTCACAGCGTCGCCCACGTGACGACAACGTGACCATGTTTAAACGGAACGCTGATCATATAAAACTTTCAGTTATCTGTTTGGATAAGTCTTGTTCTTATGTCCATCGTCTTTGTCATGTTCAATTGATAATATTAATTATATTTTATGAATATGTCCTGAAGATGGTTTATTAAACTGAAACGTCCGACGTTGACATTATATTAACATTAAAACAGCATAATTGCATATAAGGATTTTTTTTTTGTTTTTTTCCGTATATTTTTCTTCATAACTGTATATGTATGTGTGTGTCAAATGTGTATGTATATAACCATATATATATGCGTGTGTATAAAATATGTATGTATATAACTATATATATATGTGTGTGTGTAAAATGTGTATGTATATAACAATATATATATATATATATATGTATGTGTGTGTGTAAAATACGTATCTATATAACTATATATATATGTGTGTGTGTGTAAAATGTGTATGATAAATATATATATATATGTGTGTGTGTGTGTAAAATGTGTATGTATATAACTATATTAACAGTATTACTCGCTTGAAACACCTCGGATGACTCAACTTGTAGACACTTGAGGGCAAATTGGTACCCGATCGAAAAATTGGAAGTAAAAAAAGAAAGAAAGCACTAAAAATATCAGAACAAGACGAAAAAATCGTCAAGTGTCTTAAGTCCTTAGTCCAAAGATAAAAACCCCAATCGGGTATAAAGACAATGAAAACGTAGTGTGGGGGGGGGGGCTCCATACGCTAAGTAGAGCGGTAAATTAGAAGAAATCCTAACAAGCCAGGCAAACCTACCTAGGTTTCACCTAAACGAATCCTCAGGATAGACTGGCTAAAAAAATAAATGGCCGCAGAGAATTTATTGATAAAACCATTAGAAACATAAAACCCCGTGACAAAAAAAAAAAAAAGAAGAAAACCTAAATCAATATTCTAATAACCAGGCTCTCCTATTCCTACACTTATTAAATATCTCGGATCTTTTATTTAATAAATTGTTAAGTTCCTTATAGATGACAGTTGCTAATTTTTCTTCCATCAACAAATCTTGTCACCTGCCTTATATGTATGGCATTTTTTTAACACTTCCCATTTCAAAATGGGTGAAACCTAGGTATGTTTGCCTGGCTCATAAGGATTTATTCCTATTCAATATATATATATATATATATATATATATATATATATATATATATATATATATGTATATATGTTTGGTGCAAAAATAATGTCGTTTTCACACACATATTACTATGTGAGAAAACGACATTATTTTTGCACCAACCTAATATATATATATATATATATATATATATATATATATATATTTACGACAGCTGGATGTTTTCCATAAAAGCTGTCTGCGTGCAATCTGTGGAGTTAAGCTTCAATATAGGACATCTAACGTAGACCTGTTTAATAGGTGTAATATTGGAGGAATTGAGACTTTTCCCATACTGTCTCAGTTACGGTGAACTAGTCATGTCTTGAGAATGTCTGATGACAGGATACCCAAGATCCTAATGTACAGCCAGTTAGATCAGGGCTACAGGAATGTAGGACGCCCATGGCTAAGATACAAAGACAAGCTGAAAAGCAACTTGTCAGCAGTCAATATACCACATAACACCCGTGAGCGCTTAGCCTTGGAGCGGGTAGAATGGAGATCAACGTGTTTTAGTGGACTCAGTAATTTTCAATCTGCTTGTCTGAATCATCTTCAAGAAGTGAGAGCAAGATCTAAAAGATCAGCCAATCTAACAGTGATCACATCCCACAATCCTTACCCTTGCTCCATATGCGCCCCCTCTGTAAATCAATAGCGGGTCTTAAGTGCCATTTAAGATTATCGCACAAACTTTCATAACTGAATCAATAAGCTGCCAGATCCTCATACGTCGAAACCGACGGGAGAGTCCATTATTATTATTATTATTATTATTATTATTATTATTATTATTATTATTATTATATATGCAATTTTTATATATATTATTTATATATTATATATGCGCGGTACTTATTGGAAACCGCTCAGTATTATAAATCCATATTTAAAAATTAATCACTTTTTTTCTGACGATTGCAAATAGCGTGAAACCCAGGTTCACAAGCTTACATCAATCCAACTAAATATGTGTGTGTGCGTGTTCGTGTGTGTGTGCGTGTTTGTGTGTGCGTGTGTTTTATGTGTGAAACAATTGAGGGGTAGTGAGCAAAATTTTGACATGAGATGCATAGAAGTCATGACCCCATTCACGTCCACAGGCAAAAAGCTACCGCGCTGACAAACAACAACGCAACTCTCTTCTTTCCCTCTCTCTGCGATTTACGATCAAAGCGAAAGGAAATAGATACACAACTGCAAATAAAGAAAGAATGAAATAAAGAAAGAAAGAGGGATAGAGAGAGAGAGAGAGAGAGAGGAAATAGAAAGACATAGAGAGAGGAGATAAATATATCTCAGAGAAAAACTGGCAGAGGTTTATAGTTTATTTCATCTTGAATTAAAATTCGCGTAAAGTTACTTTTCTTCACGGTGACTTGGATTTTGGGATCGACTATCTCTAGCGATGATGTGTTAATTCCTCAGCTAATTTGACTTTCAAGAACACCCAAGGTGTATCCCAAAAACGCGCGTACAAAATGAGGATAAAATACAGATATCTTTTCGTGGGTGTTTATAAATTGTACTCTGTACAATTATTAACTTTAACAACGAACTATTTAAAATTACGGGATTGTATTTGAATTAAACGAAAATTATTTGCAATATAATACTTAAGAGTTATAATACATTCCTTCGTGCCGTCAATTTTGACAGAACGGGTACTCTAGTTCGTCAATATTGGCGTATTTTGTTTTTATTAATTCTAGGAAGAAAAGAAAACATTCCGGCATATTATGATTGTTTTAAAGAAAATCCAAACCCGAATCAAGCGCACGAATTGATTTATTTAGTCTATGGAGAAGGTTATGTGTAAGCTTAAAACTGTCAAAAGTGGCTGGAAAAGTTTCATACGGTCCACTGTTGAGTTGACCAACTGTGATCAATATTTATTTAATCATTGATCCAATATTAATCCAATATGGATCATTTCACTTTCGCATTAAGAAGCCTTCCAAAATCTAAGCACAGTATTAAGGAACAGGACATTTTTGAACAAATATGCAGTGTATACTAGACAATTTCCACATATATTAAGAGAAGACTTAAGCCAACCGAGATGTGTGATCTACAGAAGGATGCCGAGAATGGTGCGTGTAATCAACGAGAATGCTTTTAGGAAAATTTAAGGATTTGAATAAGAAAATCTCAGTTGAAATTTCTTTAACACAAAAAGGGGAGAGAGAAGGTGACAGTCACGGGATAAAAAGCGGACAATAGTAGGCAAAAAGTCATCTACCTAACGAGTTTGGGTGAATGGGTGGCGAGATGGATGGAGAGGTGTGGTAAAAAGAAAAACGTTACGAAGGATAGAAAGTGTGGAGGGCCATGATAGCTGACGTCATCACGTGACACAGCACAAAGAAGAAGAGATATTCCTTTAATCTGCTCAGCAAATCAATAGTATGAAGGCCCAATCGATTGCTGAAATCTCCTGACGAGTGAACCAAATGATTACAAAAAGGTTCGTCTACGAAACTCTGGAGTCGGACTGGTGAATATAACATCACTCATCTGACAAATTTTATATTTGTACTGATGACATACACACACACACATATATATATATATGTGTGTGTGTGTGTGTGTGTGTGTGTGTGTGTGTGTGTGTGTGTGTGCATTAGACAGCAATCCTTCTTTTATGCACATTTCATTTTTGACAGGCACTAAGGGTAAAACGCCGTTATAGGGCAAATTCAGTCTATAACGCCTGACGACTGCCCTGGAGTTTGCTACAGGATATTCTGATTTAACTAATGAAGAAACAAACATCATTCTCAGTGCAAAAAAATCTGTGCTCATCCGTAATGGGGACCAGTGGATTAAAAACACTAATGACAATTTTGACATCACCATGGGATCACTAGACTCTGCAGAATCTTTGGACCTTGTCGGTCTATTTATACTGTACAATCTAACCGCCCACCGTGATCTAGACATTAGGGACATTAGGCTATACAGAGATGACGGGCTCATGGTAGTAAGGAGCTCCACAAATTTTAAAACAGAGAAAATTAGAAAGATAATTTATAATGAAATCGGAAAACTAAATTTAAAAACAATAGTCAACACTAAATTAAAAAGAGTAAACTTCCTAGACGTAACCCTAGACCTAACGAACAACGTTCACCTACCTTACAGAAAACCTAATACTAATCCCCTGTATGTACACCCTAAGTCAAACCACCCTCCATCTATAATTAAGCATATACCCATATCAATAGAGAAATGAATCAGTATGAACTCAGCAAATAAGGAAATATTCCGACAACAGAGTAATTTTTATAACACATCCCTGAAAAATAGCGGATACAAAAACGCTGACATAACCTATAGAAGCGATAGTACCAATAATAAGAAAAACAGGAAAAGAAAGATCATCTGGTATACCCCTCCGTACAACCAAATGGTAATTACAAAACTAGGGCATAAGTTCCTAGCTTTAATTGGAAAACACTTAGCGAGATCTTTAATAAAAACACCTTAAAACTAAGTTACAGCTGGACTGAAAATCTAGAAAGAATCATAAAAAGAGATAATAATAAAATCCTGGAAAAACACGCATGCCAAAACAGTAATAAAGCTCCTAAACTGAAATTAGAAAAAAATAACGAAAAATTATATGATTGTAGAAACCCTAAAGACTTCCCGTTGGAAAATAAATGCCTCACAAAATCTGTGGTATACCAATGCAGTATCTCATCCATTTAGAGTCCTAACACTGATAGAATATACATTGGGTCAACGAAGATTAAATTTAAAATTAGATGGAGACAGCACAAGAGCTCCTTCAAAAATAGAAATCAGACATCTCTATCCCAATATTTCTGGCATCTAAAAGAAACGAATAAAACACCAAAAGTACAATAGAAAATAATAAATAGAACAAAACCTGGGATGACCCATGCCCTTTATGCCGACATGAAAAACTACACATCATTAAGTTTCTAAATAAGGAAAAGTTATTAAACAATAGACAGGAGTTAACGGTTTTTGCCGACATCAACAAATTTTCGCATTAAATAATTAGCATAAAAAAATCCCATAGTTTAATAAAAGTCTTAAAAGCTTAGTTAAATCATTAAATAGGAAAAACCCTTTCTGTAGTCGTCAAAAAGCAAATTGAAATTCAGTGCAATACGGTTTGTATATAAAACACCCACTTGAATAAACAAATAAATAAAGAGATAATCAGATAGACAATAATAAAACAATCCTCCCGACACATAACGATTGTAGGCGCGCCATAAAAATATCCCTCACTGGGAACTAACTAGAGGATGACCGCAAACATTAGCCTTGAAATAGATACCTTACTCAAACTTAGCAAAACCTCTCAGAAGATGATGAATCTGTAGATAAGAATTAACTTTCTGACCACTTAACAAAACAAAAACGCGCCTAGCCAGTCCCACAATAACGAATGTTATAACGAACCATGCCTAAAAACACACGTAAACCAAGAGATAGCATATTCCTAAAATTTCGCTTGAAGATGAAACGGGACTAAACACCTCAATTCAACTTAATTTTAATAATTATTTGGATGGTTTCGGCTCTCGTTTTCAAAACATGAGAACTCTTATGTAGCTAAGGAATCATATTTTTAAACAAAAAATATTATATTATATATATATATATATATATATATATATATATAAAGTGTATTTCGGCAGCAAGAATACTCTTAAACGGGTGTAACTAAGGAATGTAGTTTGCCTGAAATGTCGATAGAGAAGCGATAACCGTGTGTTCCCACAGAAGAGATGTCACCTTGTTCTGCGTGTCTATTAGCAATAGTGAAGTACTCAACCCAGACCTCACGTGGAACTTTGTACATACGATCCATCGGCAAAGATGGGTTTATCGTGATTGGTGAAATATCTTGGCCAACAAAAAACGAAAGAAATCGGTTTCGCAGTTCTTTATGAGGATTTTCTTAAAACTTAATTTTTGTTCTGGAAAGCTTCTACGAAAATAAACAAATTGAAATGAAATACCAGCCTATAAATTGGGATTTCGTTTCAATAAATTATTATCATACGAGCAAGAAGTTAGCTGCAATTATCATAAGAGCAAGAAATTAGCTGCAATTATCAGAGAAGTAAGAAATTATCAAAGAAGCAAGAAATTATCAGAGAGGCAAGTAATTATCACAGAAGCAAGAAATTATCTGAAATTATCAGAGAAGCAAGAAATTATCAGACAAAAAAAAATTGAAAATGAGCTCCACAGTCAAGAGGTGCGAGAAAAAGCACTATGAGTATAGAACTTACGGTTGCATCTATGGTTGTAAAACGGTGAGACCTAATTGCCAAATATCAGAGCGCTTAAAATTATACACTCGAGTGACAAGAGAACAAATGTTATCAGAACAATTGCCATAGAATTATTTGTAGAAATGACAGTGGCAAAGCCACGTGACATCGGTGAGAAATTAACTGGGGTCGAGATGTCAGGTCAGGATCGATTACATAGCAGACCCTTCTTTGAATTTTTTCAAGAATCTCGAGTATTTGCCCTGCTTGGCTTTTTTAATAACCGAAAAAAATAACGTTTACTAAAATTTTGCCTGTTTCGTATTGTCTTCACTCTTTCAATTACACTCTCTCTCACTTAAAAAAGGGTTTAAGGAAACTAATGTCAAATTGGATAACTATTTTAAAAAACCCTGACCGTGATAGGGATACGTGTTTTCAAGCCTTTCCCTCCAAAATGCGACAACAACTGGGAAGAGTATTGCAAGACAGGAGGATCTCTTTGGTAACAAAGAAAAGAATATTGAGCTCCTACATGACATCTGTCCTTTACGGCAGCGAATGTTGAACGGTCTCCTCAAAGATGAAGAAAAGACTCAAGGCGACTGAAATGTGACTCTACAGACGGATGCTGAGGATATCATGGACCGAGCGTGTGAGCAACAATAAGGTTTTGGAGAGGATGCAAACAAGGAGGAGGCTTATACCTAACATCAGGTAGAGGGAGCTGAAGTTTCTGGGACACATAATGAGAAAAGAGGGCCTGGAGAATCTGGTACTCACAAGTCGAATAGAGGAAATGAGAGACAAGGGAAAGCGACGCATGATATACCTGGCGAGCTTAAACAAGTGGACGACAGAAAGTGATCTGGGGAAGGGAGCAGAGAGACGTAATTTATTGAGAGCTACAAGGCATAGGTGGAAGTGGAGGGCCATGAACGCCTACATCTTGAAATGATACGTCACATAAAAAAATTCAAATTGGAATAACTTTTAAAAACACCCTGACCTTGGTTGGGATTCGTATGTTCAAGCCTTTCCTACCAGGTAAGTACATCTCCCTCGGGAGTGGGCTAGGTTTATTGCCCGGGGCTTGTGAATTTTTGTACAGCACGGGCGATTGATACACTTGACTTTTTGTCACATATGTTTGCTGTTGAGATGTTGAGTGTTTCCGCGTGAGAGTATTGAAATAAGGACAAAGACATACGTAGGGAAAAATACTGGTATATCCGAAGAGGTATTTACAACGGAGAGATTAGTAGTCAAACGAACGCAGGTTAGTCAGTAACAATAAAAAAGAATATAAAGTCCAACTGTATCTTCCGGTAGAGAGACGGAAGTGTGATGATCACCTGATCTCCCCCCGAGAACTCTATAGAACTGTACTATTAGTAGTAGAGAGATCAGTCCATTCTAATGAGAAGGTGGGTGCGCCCTAACAGTTGCGATGTAGGCGAACTGGTAGATACCAATATTAAAAACACGATTAAACGTACATACATGTTGCGGTTAGTTTACTTAAGCCCCTAAATAACAAGAATAAAATACATTATTTCTTGAATTTTGTCCCCTTTTCTTAGGGTTAACGTCTTCATCATTTTAAACCATTTGCGATTTTCAAAACATTATTACGCGGGGAGGCTACGAATATTGCAAACTCCAGTGTACATGACTTTTCTGGCTACATTTTGTTTATTTATTTTGTTTATTTTTGCTTGTTAGTACAATGACTATGTTTCTGCCCGTTTGCAACGATTTAATATGAAGAGGGAAAGAAAAAAGACTTTAAATAAATGGGAAAATAATCAGGAACATCCTACAGAAATAAATGCTCGAACTGAATTCCAAAAAAAAAAAAATATTGAAAGATGACAAAGGTTTACATAAAACTAAGATTGATAATCAAATCACGACAGTTCGGAACTGTCTCCCTTTTCACCAGAAAGAAAAATTAAAATCTAAAATATGAAAAAAAAAAAATAAAAATAAAAAAAATCTTGTCGAATCTATCCAAACTCATATATCATACGATATTTCAAAGAAGCGGGAAGGGAAGAACGAGAGTTGATGAACGAGAAAGTACGAGAATAGGAGAGAATAATGAAAGAGAAAAAAAACAAACATGGCGGACTTTATTTGACGCGGAGGACTATTGGGATTTTCGATTTTGAAGTAAGCTGATAACAAAATCTAGCAGTGAGCCTTCATGAGATAAACTGTTACTTTTATTTATCGTACAAACAACCATGAATGCAGATGGAGACAACAACAGCAAAAAGATTTACGCTGACAGAAAACTTATTTATAAAAAGGGTTTTTGATTATTTAGTTCCATATGAAAGCAAGACGATAATACCACTAAGGGTAGTTTCAAAGCGTCTCCACAGCCTTGTGAGTGATGAATTATTTTCTATTCTAAAACCTCTTTCTCACAAACGAAATGTCGCAAGCCTCTCCCGTCCAGAGTATGATCATAAACTACATCTGCGTCCTCGGTAAGACGATAAACTACATCCGCGTCCCGAGTAAGACAATAAACTACATCCGCGTCCTGGGTAAGACAATGAACTACGTCCACGTCCTGGGTATGACGATAAACATACATCCGCGTCCTTGGTAAGAAGATAAACTACATCCACGTCCTGGGTAAGACGATAAATTACATCCGCGTCCTGGGTATGAGGATAAACTACGTCCGTGTCCTGGGTATGACGATAAACTACATCAACGTCCTCAGTAAGACGATAAACTACATCCGCGTCCTGAGTAAGACAATAAATTACATCCGCGTCCTGGGTAAGATGATAAACTACATCCTCGTCCTGGGTATGCCGATAAACTATATCCGCGTCCTGGTTATGGCGATAAACTACATCCGCGTCCTGGGTATGACAATAAATTACATCCGCGTCCTGGGTATTGCGATAAACTACATCCGCGTCCTGGGTAAGATGATAAACTACATCCGCGTCCCGAGGAAGACGATAAACTACATCCGTGTCCTTGGTAAGACGATAAACTACATCCGACAGCAATGCCTCTGATCAGGAGGTTTTTAGGGGCCTGGAATTACCTCTTAATTGCTGGTGTTTCCAGGCCCATCCTGACCTGGGGTGGTAACACCTGTTAGGGTCCCAGGTATGGGCAAATAGTTAACCCCCAAACTGGGGTGGAAACAGTATGAACATTTAAAAATAGGCTTTAATACCAGAAATACATTGTTAAAAAATATTACCAGCAATAGATTTTTTGAAAAAGAATATTACCAGCTATACATTTTTTGAAAAAAAAATATTAGCAGCGATATATTTATGGAGAAAAAATAGATTTTTTGAAGGATAAAATATTACCAACAATAGATTTTTGAATGGAAAAAATATTAGCAGCAATAAGTATTTGAAAAAAAAATTACCAGCAATAAAAATTGTCGGCATCAAATAAGATATTGAGGTGTTAATATGCCGTAAAACAAACCAAACCAAACCAAGCAAGCCTCTGTCTGCTCTATCGTTATTTTCATGGAAAGTGTTCAGAGGAACTATACTCCTTAGTTCCACCAATTCTAACCTTCACCCCTAGGACCCGACATGCCACCAACATTGTAGCGAACCACCTTCATTCTGTTGGTGAGATATAAGTTCAACTCCCACAGCTTCTTCCCACGAATCACAGCCTTAACGAAACGACTCCCTAGTAAATGTTTCCTTGATCGCTACATTCTTAACTTGTTCAAGTTTAGCATTAACCGTTATCTTACACGCATATCAGTTTATCTGTGCTTCCTGCCCTGTAACTCTCTACCACGAGTGGCTCTTGGGACTTGTACAGGGTGAACATTATTATAAAAAAATATCAATGCAGATTCTATCCAGAGCTTTGTTTCTATGAAACATTTTCAAGGCTTGTACTTAGTGAACACCACTACAAAAAATCGATTGTGTTTGCATACTATTTGAGTAGAATATGTTATAATACATTTGGATACCCTATAATAAAAATCGTTTTATTCCCACGCATTCTTTCAACCAGCCCGACAGTCTGACGTACCTGTTGAGAAGAATATGGCATAAAAGAGGTACCATAGACTCAATAAGTAAAATAATACAGTATTATTTTGTTCTGTGTGTAAAGGGTTAAATCGGCCACACACGAGGCTAGCTGATGTTACTGGCAATTTGATATAAGTTCCGCTCGCACAACCTCTTCCCAAGAACAACTGACTTGTGAAACTGACTCCCAAAGGGTTGCTTCCCAGATTACTATAATCTTAACCTGTTCAAGTCTAAGGTTAACCGTTTTCTTACACACATATCAGCTTATACGTACTTCTTGCTCTGTAAACCTACACTTCAAGTGACTCTTGGGATTTGTACAGAGTGAACATTATTGCATAAAATATCAATGTAGATTATCTCTAGAGATCTATTTATAGGGAACATTTTCCTGATTCTATCTCTTCTGAAAGTTCTCTAAATTGTTGCAGCTGCTTGACTTTAGTATCCCCAATATAGAATTTTCGTGTTGGGTTCTCCCTTTCGTTAACAACAATGCTTTCATCTTCTTGCAATAATTCATTTTTATGCAATTTTACCCAGTACAAGGCTAAGAGCCACTCAAGCTAGAGAGGTACAATTGAAATGGTAATGAAGCGGTTCGAAGGATGAATATTGAGTAAGTCTTGTCTTGAAGAATACAAGATGGAAGCTGTCATGCCAGTCTACGCCACAAAGTTCGTGGGGGGGAGCAGTAAAGGTCTGAAATGGTTGAAATGCTATTTTCTGAACATTTGCCATGGAAATAGCGATAGATAAGCGACAAGTATGCGCCATTGCATCTGAAGGAACAAGGTTTTGGAATGGAAAATGATTTTGAAATCCATTAAGACTGATAATTAGAGACGAAGAAGTTCCTGTCTCGCCTTTTTTTTTTTTTTTTTTTTTTTTTTACTAAGTTCGTCCAAGACAAGCCTCGGGAGCGTTACTAAATGAGGAAGTAAATATTATTAGGATAATTAGAAAACGTATGAAATGAGAGTACAGTGTAACCCGGATATAAGAGAGTTGTCGGGACCGGAGAAGAAGCCTCTTATATCCAGGTTTCTCTTATATCCGGGTTTCTCTTATATCCGGGTTTGGTCTATTTTGTTTAGGTAAGTATGGCTCTAATTTGGGACCAGAGAAAATCTCTCTTATATCCCGGTTTCTCTTATATCCGTCTCTTATATCCGGGTTACACTGTATTTCGAATCGGTGGGGGAAACATGGTGTCCTAACTGTAAAAATCTAAATAAGAAACGCTAATCTGAACTCGTGCAATCCCTTATCTTTACAAGAACCAGGCCATGCCTAAAATGGAGTCGTCATCTTTATGTGCCGTCTCCTTTCAGGACGTAGGCGTTCATGGCCCTCCACTTCCTCCTCTCCCTTGTAGCTTATTGCTTCCTCCTTCTGCCACCTCCACCAGATCATCATCTGTCATCCACTTGTTTAAATCCGCCAGGTATGTCATGTGTTGCTTTCCAATGTCTCACTTTCCCTCTATTCGACATGTGAGTATCAAATTCTCCAGGCACTCTTTTCTCATTACGTCCCAAAAATTATATCTACCTCTCCCTGATGTTAATTATATGCTTCCTGCTTGTTTACATCTTTTCCAGAACCTCATCGTTGCTCACACGCTCGGTCCATGATATCCTCAGTATCCTTCTGTAGAACCATATCTCCATTGCCTCAAGTCTCTTAAGAGAACTGCCCAGGCTTCACTTTCTACTCTCGACAGAATCCAAAATCCTCTACCAAATTCTTCTCGGTGACGAATTATTTTCTATTCTGCAACCCTTTCTCACAGACGAAAGGTTGCAAGCCTCTCTTTGATCTATCGCTATTTCCATGGCAAATGTTCAGGCGAATTTCATTCCTTAGTTCCACCAGTTCAAACCATCACATCTAAGCCCCTTTTTGATCTATCGCTATTTCCATGGCATGTGTTCAAGCGAACAACATTCCTTAGTTCCCCCAGTTCAGACCTTCACATTTAAGCCTCTCTCTACTCTATCGCTATTTCCATGGCAAATGTTCAGTCGAACAACATTCCTTAATTGCACCAATCCTAGCCATCACGGCTATGGACCGCTATGCCTCACACAATTTAGCGAACTACATTCGTTTCCTTCATACACCATTGCTGAGATGTAATTTCCACTGAAACATCTTCCTTCGAACGTCTGCTTTGTGGAGCCGACTCCCAAGAGGTTGCTTCCACCGACCACTACAATCTTAAGCTGTTCAAGTTTTGTTTCCCCGCATATCCACATGAAATGAGCCGATTACTTTATAATACTATACCTCGAGTGGCTCTCAAGGCTTGTACAGAGTGAACATCATTGCAAAAAGATGTGAAAATGTGAAGTTTTGAAGTTCCATCGAGTGAATTGAGGAATTCAAATTTATTTCTTCAAAATTATCATTGCTGTTTTCTGACCTGCACCTGTGGTTCTATTAGTTTTAGACCGGAGACCCGATTAGTCCTTCTCTTAAATGCCCGCATAGAGTGTGACTTTTAAACTAGTAATAAATTTAAAAGCTTGTATATACGGCTAATGTATATATTGCTTGTATATGCGGTTAATATATATATATTGCTAGTATATACGGTTAATATATATATATATATATATATATATATATATATATTAGGTTGGTGCAAAAATAATGACGTAATAATGTCGTTTTTTGACGTTAAAAAATACGTCAACAAACGACATTATTACGTCATTATTTTTTGCACCAACCTAATATATATATATATATATATATATATATATATATATATAATAAAAACAGAACACTTTAAGGTTCTTAAAGTGGTCTGTTTTTATTTAGATTATTTGCTCTGGATTTACATTGAGCTCTCTGGATTTTATCCTCCTTGGGTCTATCCATATGGATTACTAGTTTTTCATAAACCATATATATATATATATATTTGTTAGTATATACGCTTAATATATATATTGCTACTATATGCGGTTAATACACACACACACATATATATATATTTATATATATATATATATATATATATATTGTTAGTATATACGGTTAATATATATATATTGCTATTATATATGATTAATAAATATATATTGCTAGTATATACGGTTAATATATATATATATATATATATATATATATATATATATATATATATGTGTGTGTTGCTTTTTTTATAGTATATACGGTTACCATATATGTTGCTTTTTTATTTTTAATTTTTTTTTTTTTTAGTATTGATGATGACGATTAGGCAGCTTCCTATCGAGACTGTAAGTCGTTCATTCATCTAAACATACCGTACGGTATTTTTAGAAACTCCAACCCCAGCCACGAAGCAGTTACGTTTCATGTGTACACCAAGAATACCAATGCACTTTGTGTATTATTGAAACAAACCACTTAGCTAAATAAGCCTACCGTTCATTCCCAAATATATTGTCAGTTTCCAGTACTTACAGTCCGCCATGTTTGTTTATGATGATGGTGACTGAACGATATCATTTCCACATAGACAAGCTAACCACCGAAGTAGACGACGTCACCATATTTGTCAGCACAGTTATTCAGTAACAGTGGATTGTCGTGGTGACGTTGCAAAAGTATGACACCGTTTGCGCTCTTGAAAGCGATCCTGAAATATTATCTAGGACTTAGATATAAATACGCTCTTGGCTGAGACGCCTTGCGCCTTGTAGTGGCAAGTATGATTTGTTTCTAATGTGAATAGGTTTAACTTGGTCCTAACTATTGAAAAACTAATTAATAGTAAACGCATTTATTTAATAGGCCCAAAATGTAACAATTTATTGAGACAAAGGAAAATGACGCCGTAGTGTCGACGTTCGCTAAGCTATTAAATCATTTTCCAAAAAAATACTTAGCTAATTATAGGATGCGTCTTACCACTTGCATCTTACCAATTAATATACGGGAAATACGTGATTTATTTAATTAAATGAAAAAAAAAATTTCCAAGGACAAAACAATCACCTTTTTCCCATTTCTTTCAATAATTCGTCGAAAAAAAAGAGCATACCATGATGAAAAAATGTCCCAACTCGACAAAAAAGTTTTATCATCAGAATTTTTATGTTTATATATTCAAGAAAATATCAAAGTATGTTTTGATTATTTTATTAAATCTTTTAATCCTTTCTAGCATGTTCCAAATTTTTGTTAGAAATCTTTTTCATATGTCAGGAAGCGGACCAAAGATTAGTATTAGGGAATTTTAGCGTTAAAAAATGACGTTAAAAAAAACACATTGTTTTGAAAATTCTTGCAAAAATCAAATAACTGTTGGATTTTAATGTCGAGAAATTAAAAATTTTCCTTCTTCATATTTATATTAGTTAAAAGAAGGACTCCTTGGAGAATTGAATTTTTTTTTTCAAACATTGTCTCATTTACTGAAAATCTGCACTGAATCGTAAAATAAATAAATGCATTAAAATTATGACATTATTTAATTAGAAAAGATTTAATTGCTTTTATAAATAAAATCTATTACCAGATCGCAGGTTATTAGAGAGATGTGATTAAATATAGTTTAATGTTTAAAAAAATTATTCAGTATTATTATTGTTTAGGTAATAAGCATTATAACATAGCCCAAATAGCTATATTGTGGAAAAAGGAATTTTTGACAATATACGCAATTTTTTCGTATTCGTAGTGTTATGGATTCCGGGATGAAATCCGGTACCAATAAATAACAAATGTCAGGAATGAATATATGAAAAGAATGTATTAACGTAATAATAAAAACTGGTAAAGCAGGTTAGTAGTTCCACGAATACGGGTTAGCAGCAATATATATATATATATACAGTCTTTGATATTGAAGTATCGCTGTATGACTTCTTACTGAGTCTACGTGCTCGCTCACTGTGACTCCTACAACGCTATTACCTCACCCTCACTCTTCCGGTTACCTGCAACCTTTTACTCTGTCACTCTCGACTCGACTCTTCGGTCATGCTCCTGTCTTACTCTCGTCTCGCTCTTGCAGTAGTATATCTATATAGTGGGTGAGTTCATTTGTGTAAAAAGGGGAGAACCTCTCAACACTTAGTTATTTTTTTAAAATTTTATCAAAATCAACATTCTTGTACATGTAGTTTTGGGTAATATTATACATTAATTATCAATTTTTTTTTTAATTAATAACTATTTGTGCTCAGTTGTTGACATTAATAGCTATCTGGTGATGTGTTAAAATTTTGGAATAATGCAATAATAAAAATTTAAATTTCATCTCTTTGGTAGATGTTGCCATCTGTAAACAAAAAGATTTTGGTTTACCTAAAACTGTAACGGATGCAAAAAAAAAAGGCTCATAGCAGACAAAACATTCGGACAATTTCTACATAATTTATATCCAGAAAATAGTAAAATTATAAGAACACAAAAAAAAATGAACAGATCGCGACAGTTATTAGGGAGATGTGATGAAATATACTTTAATGTTTTTTTAAAAAATATTCAATATTATTATAGTTTAGGTAATAAACATTATAACATAGCAGAAATAGCTATATTGTGGAAAAGGGAATTTTTGACAATATACGCATTTTTTTCGTATTTATGGTCATTTTTCTAAACTTTTAATATCCGTTAGCATCGCATAGAAAAGTCTTGTTATAAAAGGAATAATATCCGTTAGCATCGCATAGAAAAGTCTTGTTATAAAAGGAATAATATCCGTTAGCATCGCATAGAAAAGTCTTAGTATAAAAGGAAAAATATCACATGATGCAATATTTGAAATATGCTCTTTTGTTAGAAAGAAAAGATTATCAAAAACAAGAACTGTTGCGAAGGATTTTAGTTTTTTTCTTGTGGCTATCTTAAATTTGATGCAAATGATGAAAAAGATTTTAAAGAGAATTTAAGAACTACACAAAGATTATTACGAAAATTCGGATACAAAAGCGATTCTGACTTTTCTGCTTTTATTAATTAATAAATTTAAAATTATATATTAATTACTATTTTTTTTTAAATTAACAACTATTTGTGCTCATTTGTTGACATTTATAGCTATTTATTTCTGTATAATTTATGTCTAGAAAAGAGAAAAATTATAAGAACGCAAGAAAAATTAATAGAATTAACAGCTATTAGGGAGATGTGATGAAATATTCTTTAATGTTTTTTAAAAAATATTCAATATTATTATAGTTTAGGTAATAAACATTATAACATAGCCTAAATAGCTATATTGTGGAAAAAGGAATTTTCCACAATATAAGCATTTTTTTCGTATTTATGGTCATTTTTTTAAACTTTTAATATCCGTTAGCATCGCATCAAAAAATCTTGTTATAAAAGGAATAATATCATATGATACAATATTTGAGATACGCTCTTTTGTTAGAAAGAAAAGATTATCAAAAACAAGAACTGTTGTGAAGGACGTTATGTTTTCTTCTTCTATTTCTTAATTATGATGAAAAAGATTTTAAAGAGAATTTAAGAACTACAAAAAGATTCTTACGAAAATTCGGATACAAAAGCGATTCTGACTTTTCTGCTTTTATTGATTAATAAATTTAAAATTATATATTAATTACTATTTTTTTAAATTAACAACTATTTGTGCTCGTTTGTTGACATTTATAGCTATCTGGTGATGTGTTAAAAATTTTGGAATAATAAAAATTTAAATTTCATCTCACTGATAGATGTCGCCATCTGTAAATGTCTTAAGAAAAACTTTTTTGGTGAATAATGAATTTTTACAAGATTTGTTTATTTTTTTTTACATTTTAATTAGAATAAATTATTAAGTTTATTTTTTTTTTAATCTTTTAAAATTCTGTAATAATCTTTGCCTTTTAGATGATATTATTCAATAAAAATTCGATTTACTAATCACAAATTGATCAGCTTAGAATAAAATCATCAAACACCAATATTTTTAAAAGAATTTTGAATTTTTTTAAAGTGATAAACATGTCGATTTTCTATATACGGTCGACCAGACATGACATTAGCAGAAAATAAGAGCTATATTAATTTACAGCCAAAAAATATTAAAATTAAATAAATCATTAGATTACGTAGAATATTTTCTTAAATTTTTAAAATTACTGAGTACTTAAAAAAACTGTATAAAAAAAGGCGCTCGCGTTAATTCAATTCCTTTTCAACACTTAAGGCGGACATCATAGAACAACATCAGACAAAAATCAATCAATCATCAAGTTGTCAAACATATAAAAGCCTTAAATAAACAGCGACTGTCGGGTTAAAAAAATGCATTCATGTGATATTTATACTTAAAGTAAATAATATTTATTTCAAATCAAATTATACTTTAAATCAGTTAATATTCCTTAAATAAAGTTTCAGAAAAGTATATTTTATTTTTGGAATATTTTTTATAAAGAGAATTTCATTTCGATGAAAGACGATTAAAAAAGCTTACTAATCAGCGATTTTAGCAAAACTTCCAGTCAATTTAAATTTTGAATTTATTTTTATACATATAAACGTACAGATTTTCTATATACGGTCATCCATACACGGAATTAGCTGAACGATAACTGTAGTAAATTTACGGCATAACATATTTAAAATTCAATAAAAAATTAGATTACGGTAAATATTTTCTTAAATGTTAAAGATTACTGAGTACTTAAAAATTATATATAAAAGGCGCAAACATTAATTCAATTACTTTTTTAACGCCCTAAATATAACAGCTGCTGTCGTGTTAAAAAATCCACTTTTACGATATATTAAACTTGAAGTAAATAATATTTGCTTCAAATCTGGTTAATTATACATCTATATCGGCTAATATTCCTCAAATAAAGTTTCAGAAAAGTATATTTTATTTTTAGAATATTTTTTATAAAGAGAATTTCATTTGGATGAAAGACGATAAAAAAGGTCACTAATCAGCGATTTTAGCAAAACTTCCACTCAATTTAAATATTGAATTTATTTTTATGCATATAAACGTGCCGATTTTCTATATACGTTAGACCATACACGACATTATCAGAAAATAAGAGCGATATTTATAGTCAATTTACAGCCAAAAATATTTAGATTACGGAGAATATATTCTTAAATTTTTTAAATTCTTCATTTATGTGCTATGTACTTTCATGACAGGCGATCATGGCTCTCCACTTCTTCTAGACTATTCTAGCTCTCAATAAGTTTACTTTTTGTTTTCTACCAGAACCTGTTCTGTCATCCACCTGCTTAAGCCCGTTAAGTATGCCACGCGTTGCTTTCCGTTGACCCTCTTTCTCTCTAACCGCCCTGTGAGTATCAGATTTTCCAAGCCGTTCTTTCTCATTACGTGTCCCAGAAATTTCAGCTGCCTCTTCCTGGTGTTAATTATGTTTCCTCTTTGTTTGCATCCTCTCCAAAACCCCATCGTTGCTCATATATTCAGTCCATTGTATCCTTAGCCTCCTTCTGTAGAAGCATACCTCTGTTGCCTCGAGTCGCTTCTTCATCTTTGAGGAGATCGTCCAACATTCACTGCGTAAAGGCGAATAGATGTCATGAAGCAGTTCAGTACTCTTTTCTTTGTTACCAACGAAATCCTCCTGTCTTTTAATACTCTGCCTAGCTTTTGGAATGCGTGTTTGGTCATCCCAAGACGTCATCGGATCTCAGCGTTGCACTTACCGTCCACTGTTAGAATATTTCCCAGATATTTAAATTTCTTCACCTGCTTAATTTTAATGTCCCCGATCTGTAAATTGCATTTCGGGATCATCTTTTTACTAATGGCCATGCATTCTGTCTTCTTGTGGTTTACGCATAGTCCCTTCTTCTTGCTCTCCTTCGCTACCATCTGTAGAAGGTTTTATTAATTTCTTTTCCGTGTCTGTTATCATCACTGTGTCATCTGTGTATCTTATATTAAGATTGTTGCCGCTAATGTTGGATCCTAGTAAGATTAGTGATTACTTTAAAATTATATTAAAAAATTGCTCACGTTAATTCAATTACTTCTTAAGGGTCTAAAGTCCCCATAAAACAATATTAGATAAATACTAATCTGTCATCAAGCTGTCAAACCCACGAACAGCTACTTCCTGGTTAAAAACTGCATTTTTGCGATAGTTTAAGCTTAAAGTATATCATAATTGTTTCAAATCAGATTAATTATACTTTATATTAGCTAATACTCCTCAAATAAAGTTTCAGAAAAGTATATTTTATTTTTGGAATATTTTTTTATAAAGAGAATTTCATTTCGATGAAAGACGATTAAAAAAGCTTACTAATCAGCGATTTTAGCAAAACTTCCAGTCAATTTAAATTTTGAATTTATTTTTATACATATAAACGTACCGATTTTCGATATACGGTCCTCCATACACGACATTAGCAGAACGATAACTATCGTACATTTACGGCCCAAAATATTTAAAATTCAATAAAACATTAGATTACGGTAAATATTTTCTTAAATGTTAAAGATTACTGAATACTTAAAATTATATATAAAAGGCGCAAACATTAATTCAATTACTTTTTAATGTCCTAAATAAGCAGCTGATGTCGAGAAAAGCAATCATTTTTACGATGTTTTGAACGTGAAGTAAATAATATTTGTTTCAAATCTAATTAATAATACTTTAAATCAGCTAATATTCCTCAAATAAAGTTTCAGAAAAGCATATTTTTATTTTTGAAAGATTTTTCAATAAAGAGAATTACTTTGCGATGAAAGACGAATAGAAAACGGGCGCTAATCAGCGATTTTAGCAAAAGAAACGAAAAACTCCTTCTAGTCAATTTAAATCAGTTTTGAAATACAGCAAATTATTTTGCTTATTGGAAATATTAAATTTAATCTATTAGCTTGGAATTAAAAGTAAAATAAAAGCTTCAAGGAAGATTTTTTCATTTTTTTTAATTTATTTTAAACCCTAGGTATCGCGAATCTGTGGAGTCCATAGGGAAAAGAATTACACCATCCTCTCTCCCACAGGTGGGATGTGGTGAGCCTCTCACTGCTTTAAATCTGCTAATATTCCTCAAATAAAGTTTTTTTTTTTTTTAAGATTTTTAATAAAAAGAATTACATTGTGATGACAGAAGGCTGAAAATGGAGTTGAAATCAGTGCTGTTATTGATTTCAAAATAAAACCACCTCCTAGTCAATTTAAATTAGTTTTGAAATACAGCAAGCTTATTGGAGATATTAAATTTAATCTATTAGCTTGAAATTAAAAGTAAAATAAAAGCTTTAAAAAAGATTTTTCATTTTTTTAAAATTCATTATAAACCTCAGGTATCTTCTTTTTTTCTTTTTTTTTTTGTATGTCTTCTGTAGTGACAAAGTCTTATATAATTTCAACAAAATATACCTTGGATTCTTTTAATAGTGCAGATCACTAACCATAAAAGTTTAACCATGCCTAGTATAAGTGTCGTATATCAGAGATACTAACTGAGTTTACCTCTACCCATAATAACGGCTAATACGAATTTAATATTTTGATACTAAAATTTACACAATACAAGGCTTAAGAGAGTTAATGCCAAAATGGTAAGGTGCAATCATTTGTTTATCGGCATATCAAAATCTTATGGATCATCTAATGCCAAAATTTGATTTTCTTGGGAGCTTTGAAGTACTAAAAATATGTTTACACTTGGAGATGAGGGGAACAGTTACTACACTATGGCTATCCCAATAACCCTTCGGATTACACTCTTTGATTTTGGTGTCCAACAAAGGAACAAAAAAGTCGATATTAAATAACTCAACAAGGGAAGACATGTCATAAAATCATCAAACCAACAAGAATAATATCAATTCTTCACCTCAGAATTTAAAATAACAACAAGAAGGCCGGTGAATGTATCGGTCGTAATATAGAAATCAAAACAAGAATGGTAAAATTATGCCTGAAGAATGGAATTATAGAAATACGACATCTGGGAAGTTACAGGCTTCTGAAGAAGCTTCGAGAACGCACTGCTAGATGAATCTAATTGATTGATTTCTTGGTTTAACGACATATCAACACCTTATGGGTCATTTAATGCCAACATTGTTTATTAATAGCTTTGAAGTATTAGGTTGGTGCAAAAATAATGACGTAATAATGTCGGTTTTTGACGTATTTTTAACGTCAAAAAACGACATTATTACGTCACTATTTTTGCACCAACCTAATATTAAAGATAATGTTTAACGTTAGAGATAAGGAGAACAGATACTACACTTTGATCCATGCTGGATAACCAGGGAGTGAAGAAAGGCATGAAGAATCCTGAATGGCCAGGGAATTTAAGAAAACTGTAGGATTGACTATTCGGTCAGTAAATAATGAATGTTTCCTTATAAGGAAACGGCTAATATAACGATTGCCATTTAAAAATGAGAAGGTTGGATACTACAATTTGATCCCAGCAAGGGAGTAAATTAAAACAGAATTCGAGTAGAACTGGCTGCTCGCTCAATCAATACCGAATGTTTCCTTATAAGGAAACAGCTTATATAAGCATTACCATTACCTCACTGTAAAAAATAGAAATAAACAAAGATATATATAAAGAGTTCGAATTCCAGTCGAGTTTGTTGTATTTACTTACGTTCTAATACCATTGGGAAAGGCATGAATCCGTCTTTTTACCCATCTAGATTGGGTCCTATATCCTTGTGTGTCAACCGGCCAAGGAGAAAGAGAACTCTTAATCCAAAACCTGATGAGGGTCGTTTGGGGACCTTGCACCCGTGATCTGTATTCAGTTCTTCTAAAATGTATAGTCGGTTCTTCGCAAGCTTTCAACACTCTAATCAAAACCTAAGCTTAGGCGGTCTGGCTGTTTGGTTCTAAGAACTGAACTGCTGGAACCTCGTAAGTCGAAATCGATGCAAAGAGTCATCCATATAAAGTAGAAGAGCGTTCTGACGCGAAACCCTGGAGTCGGTCATTTAAGATGAACCAGTTGAACTATTTTAATTTATTGAATATTGTAGCACTAGTTACCTATTAAGCACTTTTGACATGATTTCTCTTCGGCTATTTAACCATAGCTGGGGGACAACATCTGGATTCATACCGTTCTCAAGGGTATTAGTACGTTTATTATTTATCTCTCAAATATTTATCATTATTATTATTGTCGTCATCATCATTATCACTTGTTGACCGTAGTCGGAATCATCAAGCCAGTGCGAACAATCCTTTCTTTAGCCGTATAGTATAGGCTAAGCCAGGGTTATATACAGTTTTGAATTCAAAATTACATTCTCCTAGACTGGTTGCCACCCAAGGCTATAGAAATATTTATATTCAGCAACAACAATAATAAAAATGTTTTCATATATTTAATAATAATTTTATACTTTTTTTAGTTTTAATTTCTTTGTTGATTCGTTTCTATAATCGCCATTAAAGTAATAATAAATCAAATTGGTATGTTTGATAACGAACTGTTCATTCCGACATCTAAAGTAAAATATCTATGGTCGTTCCTGGTCATGGTAGAGGGCTTATTTGACCACAATGATCCCAAAAGTGAAGACATCTGGGGTTCCAACTCCTCTAGGGACACCCATGGCGTAAAGGTTGAAGGGGAAGGGCAAGACTGAATGCGACCAACTCCCGAAGACTCCAACGGCGGAATAGGCAAAGATCTACGCAATATCAACAGCCAAACAGGTGGAAGAGGGCGGCGCCAGTCGGACTGACGGACTTTGGCAGACCAAGTATCGTACATTCCGATTCAACCACGTTTTCAGATCTCGCTTCTTTCAATCTCTCTTCGAACGCCAACGGATGAACTCTTGGCCAAGTGTGTGGGCTTCTCCGTCGCGCCGGGTTGTCCACCAAAATCAAATTCACGCGAATAGACTCGTCAAACTTTCTTTGATTCACAGCCATCACCGCCAACAGGGGTTGGGAATAAAATCTGGTGAGACAGTGATGATCCCGATGCTCGGATGCGAGCGGACTACACCAATGTGGTTATATATGAGAAACTGGGAGTGACCAACAATAATAAAAAATGTTTTCATATATTTAATGATAATTATTTAATTTATTATTTTTACAGTTTTCCGAATTATCGATTCGTTTCTATTATTGTAATTAAAGTAATACTAAGTGAAAGTAGTACATTTGATAACGAACTGTTCACTCCAATATCTCGTGTAAAATATATATGGTAGAGGTTTACTTGTCCCATTGATCCCAAGAGCGAGACCGATTAGAGTTCGAACTCCTGTAGGGCCATCCATGGTGATTTGGAGAAAAAGAACGATCAAGACTGAATGCAACCAACTCCCGAAGACTCCAACGGCGAAATAGGCAAATATCTACGCAATGTCAACAGCCAAGCCGGCGGAACAGGGCGGTGTCAGTCGGGCTAGCGTAAACAATTCTTGTCATTTCACGCATTTTAAAGTTGTATTGTGTTGTGGATTCCGGGGATGGAATCCTGCACAAATAAATAAAACAACGCCAGTAATTGAAATAGAAAAATATGTGTATTACACGTAAGAATACAAACTTGAAATGAGGATTAGTAGTCCAGGAATGCGGGTTAGGAGAAAAGTATATGTATAAGTCTTCGTAATTGAAGCCGTAATTATCTCTCTTTCTGGACTCCCATATAACTCTGAGTGAACACCCCGTCTCGACCTCTTTTGTCACGCTATCTCTCTGTAGTATAAGTATACTTTGGACGAGTCTATCTTGTGTACAAGGGGTGAGCCCCACAATATATTGTAATATCAATATATAATTATCAGTATTATTAAATAACTTCTGTATGTTTTGCATGTGATATTTTAATGGTTGATAATCAGTCATTTAAATGTCATACATGATACGTGCATGGGCGATCATGTCTCTTTCGATATATGACTGACGAGGCAGAAGATTTTTTCGCCGTAGGTTGACATTTTTTTCTGTGGCAAACTGGTTGGCAACCAAAGCTATATAACCCAGTCTGTCCTGCTATTCAACCCGTATCTTGAGGGAGAAAGAAATGTATTCATATCACTGGACACTTGCGCGTAAGTGGATGTAACGAACCTAACAGGAACTCGAACTCGGCTGAGCCGATATTTATTACGCCACAAGGCACATCTAATAATACGAAATGTTTAATCAAACTGCTGAGTTCCAATTCCAGTCCATTACCATTTAATTACGTACTATATATACTTTGTTAATATATATATATATATATATATATATATATATATATATATATATATATATATATATTCAGAGCAGATAACATTAGAAAGATTTTAGAGTCCCATGAAAATAAGTGGATACAACGTCTAAAAACACAATATCCAGCCGGGCTAGACCATAAATTTAACAATATAGATAGTACTAATATATAACCCTACAAATAAAAACCTACCCACATTTCTCACCCACACAAGACAGACATGCTTACGGAGGTGTGGAGGCCTCACACTTATACACACACCCACACGAATATACACACTTACACTCATCATACTCACTCACTCCCTAATGTGCCAAATGATAACACACACCCACAGCAATACACACGCTTACACATATCATACTCACTCACTCCCTAAGAACCAAATAACACACACACAAACACTAAACAGAGACACATCCCCTCATCAGGTCCAATAAAACTGTCAAACTGACCAGAGAATTCATAGCAGCATGTATCTATCCAGCTCTTATCTCAAATAACAACTTAAAAGAGACTGTTTGACCAACACAAGGAATGTTAAAAGATTCATGTTAAAAAGATAAAAAAATAAAAAAACAAATGAAAACTACAGACAAAAGTTCATTTTCTCCATCAAGACATTCATTTCTGTAGTTTAGTGCTAGCAGCAAGCAGAAATATTTCTCCTCCAGATGATGGCCATTTTGGTCGAAACTAGTCGAGGAATCTAAATGGAATAATAATAAAAAAAAAAAACGAAAGAATATTAATCTACAACCCAGTGTGTCTGAAGATCTTAATTTTTTTATTTTTTTATTGTTCAATATATATATATATATATATATATATATATATATATTGATATTGATATGTTCCGGAAAGGGATATATTTGTTCGCAGTAGCAAAGTGGTTGTTGACTGCTGTAACCGAGTAGAGCAATCTAGTAGGTAACCGTAATGGACTTGGTCCTCGTCGTCGTGGTAGGCAATAGACGTAGGCAATAGGCGTTGCCCTGTACCTCCACATCAGTCTGTATTTATGGCTGACACCAGCCAATCATATTACTGAGAGGGGGAACCCAGGTGTATGCATATTCATTACATCATATACATACTTTGTAAAAACATGAATATATCTCTTCTCTCTACGTCAAGTATGAGTAAATAAACAGACAGATTGGGTCCTATTGACTTGGGTGGCAAGTGGGTATCTTCCTCTCCTACCCGTATGTACTGCATCTTAATGTACCTTGATTGTAAAACCTTACTGTAAAAAATATTTGGAATTCTAAGACTTTTCTGATCATTTTGGTACTGTTCCCCTATTTCTGTTCTAATTAAAAAGGACAATTTCAACTTTGTGATCGAGTTTTATATTATCACAGAAAATATTTTAAGTAAAGACATATATATATATATATATATAGAGAGAGAGAGAGAGAGAGTTCCAATAACTTGGGCAAATTTTAAGTGTGAATTACATTTAAGTGTCTAATGATGTTTTCTTTTCTTTTTCTTTCAGATTTAACAACTTAAGTCTTTGGCAATTTCAACCATGAAAATATTAACAATCTCAATTCAATTATGTAGCCTATTGCAAAAATGTCTGTTCAAATTTATAAATATACAGCCCAAATTTTCTTTCTACCCTTAACACCTACATCAAGAACAACTCTGCCATTTTTATAGTGCACAGATTTTTAGGTTGACATTCTTCTTCTTCTTCTTCTTCTTCTTCTTCTTCTTATTATTATTATTATTATTATTATTATTATTATTATTATTATTATTATTATTTTCTAATTGTAGATTTAACAACTTAAGTCTTTGGCAGTTTCAACCATGGAAAGATTAACAATCAAACAACGTGTTAAAGTTATCGAAGGCTATTATCAAAATGGACGTACAAATTTATAAATATACAGTCCAATGTTTTGGCTAGTAAAAAAATGCACACCAAACAGTGACCTTTTGTGGATGCAGTCGCTTTTCAAAAAATTTCCTTGGATTTTAAAATTAACATGGATCAATATTTTGCGTATTATGTCTGCGATTGTTATATGGAAATGATACTTCTCTTAAATTATCGTTTATTTGATTGTTAGTTATTTAACGTAGCGTACCTTCCCTGTGTCTTTTCTAATGGTGTTCCAATAACTTGGTCCGATTTTAAATGTGAATTAAGTTTAAGTGTCTAATTTTTTTGTTTCTTTTACTTTCAGATTTAACAACTTAAGTCTTTGGTAATTTCAACCATGAAAATATTAACAATCAAACAACGTGTTAAAATTATTGTAGCCTCTTACGAAAATGGACGTCCAAACAGAAATGCATTTCGCGATTATTTTGGTCAACATAATCGACCAACCGAAGGTGTAACTGGAAAAATTGTTCGTAAATTCAAACTTGGTCGGTTGCAGATGTGACAACACCATTGTGTGCACATTTTTGCCGTTCTGCTGTAAACATTGCTGCAGTGCACGAGAATGTGACCGAAAATCCAAACACCTCTATGGGTCATCGCGCGCAGGAATTGAACCTCTCCACAACAACGTTACATCGAATTTTGACAAAAGATTTGTCTCTACAAACACACAAAATTCAGTTGACACAAGAAACGAAACCTGCTGAGCATTTGGATCGCCGTACATTCGTCAATTAGGTGCATCGGCAAAGACAAGCCGATGAAGACATTTTGCAAAAAATCCTCTTTAGTGATGAAGCCCATTTTCATCTTGGTGGATTCATTAATAAGCAGAATTGTCGCATTTGGGCTGATGAAAATCCAAGGAACATTGTTGAAAAGCCACTGCACCCACAAAAGGTCACTGTTTGGTGTGCATTTTTTTGCTAGCTGAGTCATTGGGCCGTATATTTATAAATTTGTGCATCCATTTTCATAATAGGCTTTGATAACTTTAACACGTTTGATTGTTAATCTTTCCATTGTTGAAATTGCCAAAGACTTAAGTTGTTAAATCTGAAAAAAAAAGAAAAAAATCATTAGATGCTTAAACTTAATTCACATTTAAAATTGGTCCAAGTTATTGGAACACCATATATATATATATATATATATATATATGATTCATACAAATACAGAATTTGTCACTTAGATGATTGATCTTATTTGGGTTGCTGGTAATTAATAATAAGGGCTTTGAATATCAAACAAAAACAAGATATTGATAAATAAACTACCATGAAAAGGGTTAAATGGATATCAAGAATGAAAGACTGATAACAATTCGTTCCCAGAGAATCGAAAATTCTAAAATGAACCAAGTGGCTGGCTAAGAACAATACTTAATTTGTACAGCAGGTGAGGTGTTGACAGTTGATAGATAATGCTGCAATAAGTATGTCCGTGGAATTGACATGAGGAGAATTGGATAAAATTTTAAATACCAGTTAGAGATAAAAAGGTTTTTTAAGGAATGTTTCTAAAGTGAACAAAAGGACATGAGAGCCAGGTGTCCAGTAGATTGTTAATCTTTCCATGGTTAAAATTACCAAAGACTTAAGTTGTTAAATCTGAAAGTAAAAGAAACAAAAAAATTAGACACTTAAACTTAATTCACATTTAAAATCGGACCAAGTTATTGGAACACCATTAGAAAAGACACAGGGAAGCTACGCTACGTTAAATAACCAACAATCAAATAAACGATAATTTAAGAGAAGTATCATTTCCATATAACAATCGCAGACATAATACGCAAAATATTGATCCATGTTAATTTTAAAATCCAAGAAAATTTTTTGAAAAGCGACTGCATCCACAAAAGGTCACTGTTTGGTGTGCATTTTTTTACTAGCCAAAACATTGGACCGTATATTTATAAATTTGTACGTCCATTTTGATAATAGCCTTCGATAACTTTAACACGTTGTTTGATTGTTAATCTTTCCATGGTTGAAACTGCCAAAGACTTAAGTTGTTAAATCTACAATTAGAAAATAATAATAATAATAATAATAATAATAATAAGAAGAAGAAGAAGAAGAAGAAGAAGAAGAAGAAGAATGTCAACCTAAAAATCTGTGCACTATAAAAATGGCAGAGTTGTTCTTGATGTAGGTGTTAAGGGTAGAAAGAAAATTTGGGCTGTATATTTATAAATTTGAACAGACATTTTTGCAATAGGCTACATAATTGAATTGAGATTGTTAATATTTTCATGGTTGAAATTGCCAAAGTCTTAAGTTGTTAAATCTGAAAGAAAAAGAAAAAAAAATCATCGGACGCTTAAACTTAATTCACAGTTAAAATCGGTCCAAATTACTGAAACACCCTATATATATATATATATATATATATATATATATATATATATATATATATATATATATATATATACATATGTTCTCAGGTGAATTTATAATGGTTTACACACATCACTCTATACAGTGTGATATATAACAAGTAAAGTACAAAGGACGTTTTACCAAAATTATTCCTGGAACTAAAATATGTTTTACTTCGATAGACTGTATTTAACTCCGTTCTTTTTCTATCACCAGAAACTGGACGTTCTAATCACGATGAAAGGTGTTCTGTCAGGGGGGCACCGTAACTTAAGTGTTAAACTCATCACAGACCCCAAGTGGAACTTCTATGTATGATTCATCGCTAATGATGCTGGAAAAATGGTCGATTCCCAGTACCGATGAAACAACTCCACCTGCTATTCTCTACCATTAAAAGACTCAAATCTGGTCGAGATTTACTCCATATATGAGAGGGAGCTACATAGTCTTCAGTTTCTAATCTAGATAGAGTCGAAAAGCGTCTCCACGTCCTTGTGAGTGATGAATTATACAGATCAATCAAAAAATAATGAAATGGTGTCGAAACACCAAACATCATTTTTAGCTAATTTGAAGGTGCTGAATCTGAAAATGAACTTTTACTTGGTTAGCTATCGTTTTTGTTGTACAGAAATGCTTCATTTTTTTTTTAAAACCATTTTTTTCATTCGTTTTTTGTATATATGATAATCACCGATAGTAATATTTCCCAAGGTAAAATCGTAGAAACCTTTCAATTCGTATTTAAACTAACAAATATTGGTCTGCTTATTGAGAAATATTATTTTTGCAATAACAATCAGACGCTAAGCCTTTAAAAATAACACGATTGAATTTACCAAGACCAACAAGTATTTTCATCAAATCATTTAATCATTTAAAACTATTGTCAAAATTTTCTTTTTCTTGATTTTCTGTCATGTTCAATTTTATTTAAGTTCCTTTTGATACTCCAACAGTATCATGTACAATGGAATAGGTGCATTCAATTGGAATGTATTTAGTTGGAGTTTCTTTGCAACTGTGAAAGCAAAATGCTCTCAATATGATTGGTTTTCTTCCGTAGTGGAATAAATTTATGAATATCAAACAGAAGATTTTAGGGTTTCATTTTTTTAATTATCAGGTTTACTAAAGTGTATTACTAATAAAATTTATCAGTTAATTTGAATTTTGGCGATAAACTGGAAAAAAATTGGTATTTCTATTTTAAAATTTTTGACTCAAAAACACTTTTTTTAAAATAGTTTATTTGATGTGACATAAACCACCGGAAAGTTGATGGGTTTCTACAACCTTTATTAACTAAATTTCGCGATCAGCCAAGATCTTAAATTGATCTTTTTTCTAAAAAAGAGCAATTTCAGTACAGCAAA
>OZ010607.1:74289942-74297442 GCA_963932145.1 Acanthosepion lycidas | reverse complement strand
CATAGGTTCCCAAGTAGGCATCTATGCAGACGACACCTCCATTTACTCCTGCCTCAAAAACAAACCTAGTGTCGTTGACAAAACTAACCTGGCCGTTTGTCTTGAAAAGGACCTCTAATCGGTTGTGAACTGGGGCAGGAATTGGCTGGTTAACTTTAATGCCTCAAAAACAAGACTGCCCTCTATTACTCACCAGAGAGAACCATCCCTGTCCCCCATTAGAATGTCGGACGCTCAGTTTCTCTAGAGCTCCTCTTTGCGACTACTCGGCTTCACGTTGACTGCTGACCTGAGATGGAACAAATACATTGAGTCAATAGCTTCGTCCACCGCAAGGAAAGTTGTCTCCCTGTGCGGCGCCAGGAAATTTTTCTCGCCGGAGTCGATCCCTCAAATCTACAAATCAACCATTCGCCCTTGCATGGAGTGTTGCTGCCATATATGATCTGGAGCCCCTTCTGTTTGTCTCAAGGTTCTTGATAAGATCCAGAGACGGATATGCAACGTAATTGGCCCTGATCTGGCATCTCGTCTGCAGTCGCTCTCACACAGACATGCCGTCGCCTCTTTTTTTTTTTACAAATACTTTCATGGTAACTGTTCCGATGAGCTGCTTTCGCTGGTTGCCAGACTTCATGATTTTAAGCGTTCTACTAGGCTGGCATCTCGCCCACACCCTTTCACTGTCGAAACTGTTAAATGTATCGGTCTCTTCTACTCCAATAGCTTCATGTCTCGCACCTCTCGCCTGTGGAACTCCCTCTCCATTTCTTGTTTCCCTGATAGCTATAATCCCTAACTATTCAAATCTAATGTCAATCGACGTCTCCAGATTCCAGGATCTATCCCCTATCCTTCCCTTCATCCTTTCCTCTATCACTCCTCTTTGCTCTCGCTCCAACTCTCTGTAACCCCTTGCATGCTAGTGGCTTCTTATCTTGCTTGGGGTGAAACGCTTAAAAAAAGGACTGATATAAATTAATAGTTTAGTTCTCTTTGTACCGAACCATATAGATAAACTGTTTTTTTCTTTTTTTGTTTTAATCAAATTTACCCCAAGAGTAGAGAGAGGCTTAGTTGTGAAGGTCTCACTGATCTGGGAAAAGTAAAGAATGTAGCTCGTCTGAACATTTGCCATGGATATAGCGACAGCGTAGAGAGGGGCTAAGATGTGAAGGCCTGAACTGGTGAAACTAAGGAATGTAGTTCATCTGAACATTTACCATGGAAATAGCGATTGAATAGCGAGTGTCTTCCAACATTTCTTGGTTTGGTTTGGTTTGGTTTGGTTTGGTTTGGTTTATTTTGTTTTACGCCATATCAACCTCAATGAGTTATTTAATTCCGACAACATTTTTAGGATAGATTCGTATGAATAGAATATGTAATCGTTGGTTTAGATTGGTTTGGTTTATTTTGTTTTACGGCATATCAATCTCAATGGGTTATTTAATGCCTACAACATTTTTAGGATAGATTCGTATGAATAGAATATGTATTCTTTGGTTTAGATTTGATTGGTTTATTTGTTTTACAGCATATCAACCTCAATGGGTTCTTCAATACTGACAAAAATTTTTTACTACTGGTAATATTTTGTTTTGTCAAAAATCTGTTTCTGGTCATAGATCTCCTTCAAAATTGTATTGCTTGTAATAATTTTTTTCAAAAAAAGTATTGCTGGTAATAGTTAACTATTTGCCCATAGCGGAGACCCTAACAGGTGCTACCACCCCCGGTCAGGGTGGATCTGGGAACACCAGCAATTAAGAGGTGGTTCCACGCACCTCAAACCTCCTGATCAGAGGCCTTGCTGTTGGACGTAGTTTAACGCTTTACCCAGGACGCGGATGTAGTTTAACGTCTTACCCAGGACGCGAACGTAGTTTAACGTCTTACCCAGAACGAACATTTCTTGGAGTGAATAAGAATTACAAGCATTTATTTTCACTGTTATTGTTGTTGTTATCATAAACTATCTCTGCTTTTTCAATTGCGGATTGTATTCATGGCATATTCTTCTTAATCGAATTCACCCTAATAAAGGCAGTAAAGCCACTAAGACACAAAGGGTCACTGGGTGTGAAACAAGCGTGAACAATGTAAGAGAAATCAGAAAGAGAGTTGGTAACGATTGATATTACATTTCATTTTTTAAGTTATCAGGAAACCATGGAGCTGGAAGACAGCCCAACAAGCGAGAGGAGCGATAGAAGAAACTGTTAGCATAGAACTTACGGTTACATCTAGCCGATTTAAACTGTAAATTGATAAGAGCTTGTCGCCAATCTAGTACTGCGTTTAAATTCATAAAATCTAGATACTATAGCGAAGAGTTCATCATAATAATTACTATGAAAGTAATGATAGAAAAAGATGAGGGAAGCAACTTTATTGCGGTGGGAAAAAGACTGAAGCTGGCATGCCAGGTAAGGACCAATAATATTGCTGATTATTCTTTGGATTTTATCAAGAATCTCTAAATATATAGCAGGAAAACCAGACCATATGTGGCAGCAATATTCAAAGCATGGATGAATGGTAGACTTATAAATATGTAAGATAGATTCTGTAGAGAAACATTGCAGATTCCTCTTTGGATTTTATCAAGAATCTCTAAATATATAGCAGGAGCACCAGACCATATGTGGCAGCAATATTCAAAGCATGGATGAATGGTAGACTTATAAATATGTAAGATAGATTCTGGAGAGAAACATTGCAGATTCCTCTTTGGATTTTATCAAGAATCTCTAAATATATAGCAGGAGCACCAGACCATATGTGGCAGCAATATTCAAAGCATGGATGAATGGTAGACTTATAAATATGTAAGATAGATTCTGGAGAGAAACATTACAGATTCCTCTTTGGATTTTATCAAGAATCTCTAAATATATAGCAGGAGCACCAGACCATATGTGGCAGCAATATTCAAAGCATGGATGAATGGTAGACTTATAAATATGTAAGATAGATTCTGGAGAGAAACATTATCTAGCACGACACAGTGAAACAACATTCTTTAGCAGTTGACCTAGCAATGGATTCAATATCATTTTAGAGTGGAAAGTAATTCGTTACTTTGGGACTTTAGCGAAACTCGAAAGTGAAGTCTCGGGGGCACCTGCCCATATATGGCAGCAGTAAATCTTGGCCTGTTCTGGGACTTGCAATGGTAGAGTCAAGTATTTACAAGGAACCAACCATTTTTCCAGCATCTTTAGTGATTGGTCATATGAATGAGTTCCATTTGATGTCTGGATTGTGTTTAAGTCCCAATAGACACTCAAGTTAGAGGGCATCCCTGACAAGACACCTATTCATTGGCATTAAGATGTTCAGTTTCAAGTGAGAAAAACAACCAAGACTAAATATCAGTCTATTGAAGTCGCTGTGTGTCAACCATTCTAAATTTACAATCAACATACAAGCAATACCTGTTTTATATAAAAAAATATCAACATTACATATTAATAGGAAAATTACCAACACTACATTTTATCGTAAAATGAACAAAAATACATGTTCTCTGTAGTTGATGGCATGCAATTTCGTTCAAATTATAATTGAAGACATAATTGTGTTCAAAACATTTTGATATCGGCATTAAATAACCCATGGAGATGTTGATGATTTACTAAACAAAATCAACAAAGCAACCAATCATCTAACATGAATTCAACTGTGAATGTAGAATAAAATATATTTTTATTACTTTAAATTTCGGCATTAAATAACACATGAGAAGTTGAATTGCTTTTAAACCGACAATCCTGTCAATCAATTGTTAAAGATGGCTGACAAGTTAGTGCAATTAATCTTTTTATTTCATTTTTCTTGTATTCATATAAATGTTTTCTTTTCTTGACATAGAGTTTGTAAACATTGTCTATAATATTATATAGGGTGTTCCAATACATTGAACTGATTTTAAATGTGAATTAAGTTTAAGCGTCTAATGATTTTCTTTCCTTTTTCTTTCAGATTTAACAACTTTAAGTCTTTGGTAATTTCAACCATGGAAAGATTAACAATCAAACAACGTGTTAAAGTTATCGAAGCCTATTGCAAAAATGTCTGTTCAAATTTATAAATATACAGCCCAAATTTTCTTTCTACCCTTAACACCTACATCAAGAACAACTCTGCCATTTTTATAGTGCACAAATTTTTAGGTTGACATTCTTCTTCTTCTTTATTATCATCATCATTATTATTATTATTATTATTATTATTATTATTATTATTATTATTATTATTTTCTTCTTCTAATTATTATTATTTCTTCTTCTTCTTTTTCTTCTTCTTCTTTTTCTTCTTCTTCTTCTTCTTATTTTCCAATTGTATATTTAACAACTTCAGTCTTTGGCAGTTTCAACCATGGAAAGATTAACAATCAAACAACGTGTTAAAGTTATCGAAGCCTATTACGAAAATGGACGTTCGAATACGGTCCAATGTTTTGGCTAGTAAAAAACATGCACACCAAACTAAAATTAACATGGATCAATATTTTTCGTATTATGTCTGCGATTATTATATGGAAATGGTACTTCTCTTCAATTATCGTTCATTTGATTGTTGGTTATTTAACGTAGCGTACCTTCCCTGTGTCTTTTCTAATGGTGTTCCAATAACTAGGACCGATTTTTAATGTGAATTATGTTTAAGTGTCTAATGATTTTTTTCTTTTACTTTCAGATTTAACAACTTAAGTCGTTGACAGTTTCAACTATTAAAAGATTAACAATCAAACAACGTGTAAAAATTATCGAAGCCTATTACAAAAATGGACATTCAAATTTTTAAATATACAATGATTCCGCTAACAAAAAAAAATGCACACCAAAGATTCACCTTTTGTAGATGCAGTGGCTTTTCAACAATCTTCCTTGGATTTTCATCAGCCCAAATGCGACAATTCTGTTTTATTAACGAATCCACCAAGATGAAAATGGGCTTCATCATTAAAGAAGATTTTTTGCGAAATGTCTTCATCGGCTTGTCTTTGCTCGAGCACCCAATTGATGAACGTACGGAGCTTGTCTTTGAAATTTACTTCTTATATGTCCCACTGTGTATAAGCCACTATAAATTAACCCGAAAATATCTGTATATATTAGGTTGGTGCAAAAATAATTTCGTTTTCTAACATATGTTACTATGTGAGAAAACGAAATTATTTTTGCACCAACCTAATAAAATCATTTACCTTCTATTATTCCGTTCGTCCCTCGCACCCTCTAAAATATACATACATTTTCAGATCGAAACGAAATTTTGGATAGGAGTGCAAACAGATAAGTTGGGGTGGTACGAAGTACAGTTGGTTTTACAAGGGTGCATAGATCAGTACAATAAATATTTATTAACTATTTTGGAGGAAATAAACAATTTAATGATTAAAATAACAAATACTTATTTAATAAATATACATTATTGTTTTTGCATATTTTTTCTTCATCTTTTTATATACACAAGAATCCAGTTTCCAGTTTAACCTGCGTTTGCTAGAACTATAAACAAAGCATAAGGCCAAACGCTTCAAAAAGTTGAAATTTGCCTCCAGAAAGAAATATTTACGCATGGCCAGTTGATGCCATCAGCAGCTTTGACATGACTTTATGGGCGCCGATCCATGGTCTCTCAAGACCAACGGATACCATACGTCAAAACATAATTATCAATCCAACACCATATATATATATATATATATATATATATATATATATATATATATATATATATATATATATATATATATATATATATGCATAAATATTGTTTTAAAGTGTGCTATATTTATAGGATAAAGTGCTCAATATCAGAGATAGAGCGTATGTAAATATAAATATAAAAGTAAATATTGAAGTCAACACTCAGAGGTGACAGGCTGTTTCATGCTAAACGCAATAGTCAGGCCGATTTTGTGTAGCATGAAACAGTCTGTCGCCTCTGAGTGCTGACTTCAATATTCACTTTTATATTTATATACATACATACATACTTACATACATATATACATACATACATGCATGCATATATATATATATATATATATATATATATACATAACGCGTGTAACAGCAAAATTGTCCATATCTTGTAACAGCATAATTGTCTATCCCATAACATTTTTAATATTTAAAAAACACTAAGCTAGTTTAATTTCTTCTTTCCAAGTTTTCAGATATTTGCCATCTTGACACCATTTTTGTAAGAATCATTGAAAAATACTTAGAATTATTCAGCTAGAAAGAGAACAAGTAAAAATCATTTTGTTTTAGCCCCACTGTCTACCTAAATAAGCAAATGTGAGAGAAAAAAGAAGATCATTTAGGCCTTCAGTAATCATACCAACATTCAAACTCTAGCTTCCATCTTCAAAGTCCATTCAAGAACCATCAAGAAAACGGTGAATAATTGTAAAAAAAGACGGAACAGTAGAGAGGAAAACTGGATCAGGAGGTCACAACAGGAATAGGGATTTCAACTTAGAGCTAAAGAGATCAATTAGAAAAGATCCAACTCAATTCATAAGACGTTTGGCATGTGAGAGAGAGCGACGGGTTTCAGCTATGACGGTCCAAAGAGCAGTGAAAAAGACTTGAAAATACAATCGTACATGAAACAAGTGTGGCATCTTGTTACTCCAGGACAGAAAGTTAGAAGGTTAAAGAGGGCGAAAATCATCTTGAATAAGTTAGAAAATGATCCTGGAATAATATATATATATATATATATATATATATATATATATATATATATATATACTTTTTCTGATGATCACAAAAGCGTGAAACCGAGGATATATATATATATATATATATATATATATATATATATATATATATATATATATATATATATATATGTAATGAAAAACAAACCACTTTAAGGTACCATTACGATAATTTTTTTCACCAAAATTCCTTTTTTAAGGATTCAGGATCATCAGGTAAAACTTCCAACAACGAATTGAGAGGGAAAATGGGATTAGAAATTGGTGGGTAGTGTAATTTTTGTAATTTAATAGAGGGGGTTGAGAGTGACAGTTAAACAGACAATATAAAATATAGGGAGGGGTTAATTTTATATCTCTCTTAAGTATGTTTTATATTGGAGTAGGAGGAGTGACAGAACCTTGACCTATTTAGATGGTTAACAAAACGGAAGTGAAATGTAGAAAATGTATACAAGTGAGTCTTATGGTAAAGAGAGAGATAGGGGGGGAAGGAGAGATGGAGTTGTTATAATTTTGTTTTAACAAAATTATGTAAAAGATAGCTTACAATGTTTGATAGAAAATTCGATGTCTCAAAAAAATTTTGTTATTAACTTAAATCTTTAATTTTTTAAGTAAATAGTTTCAGGACTAAGTATAACTATTATTGTAATAAACATATTTATCTAGGACATAAAGAAATATTTAAAATTTTAATAGTTTATTCACCCGACTAATTGTATTTCCACAATATATAAAGAAAAAACAGTAAC
>OZ010607.1:74277442-74287442 GCA_963932145.1 Acanthosepion lycidas | reverse complement strand
AGAGGAGTTTCAGCTATGGCAGTCCAAAGATCATTCGCGAAAAGCGTGAGGTATCTTGCTACTCAGACAGAGAGTCAGAAAAATAAAGAGGGCGAAAATCATCTTCAGTAAGTTGGAAAATGATCCTAGAGAAATCTCTCTCTCTCTCTCTCTCTCTCGCTCTTTCCCTCTCTCTTATATATATATATATATATATATATATATATATGGACTTTATTTCAATCCACCATGAGCTTCCGATCCTTAGCTATGATTAATTAATGATGAAAATGTCATTTGCGTTTATGATCGTTTTCATCATGATTCTTCTTTTAAATTCACAGAGTAATTAGACATTCTTATTTCTCAAAGTAGAGTGCAATAGTGTAACGAATACCTTGGAGAATTCCAGTAAGATATTTTTAATCATTTCTAAGTTGCAACGGTCCAAACCTTAATCTAACAATGAGACAATTTTGCTGTTACACAATTTGGATAATTTTGCTAATGTTAGAAATGGCTTCATGACACTTTCCACTGACCAAAAAAAAATACATAGATAAAACTAATAAATGTGTACTAATATCACATCAATTCTTTCATTAATGTATCATATATATATATATATATATATATATGTACATGTGTATGTATGTGTGTATGTATATATATATATATATATATATATATATATATATATATATATATATATATATATATATATATATATATGTATATGTATATGTAGGTGTATTTATTTGTATATCATATGCGCGGTAATTATTAGAAAGCGCTTAGTATCAGAGATATTGAATCAGATATATGCATATGTGTGTGTGTATATGTATGTGTGTATGTATTTTTTGAATTTGTAGGTCTGATGAATTGGATCGTATTTACGATTCCAATGGAATAAATTATGACCATGGAATATTAGTGTTTAAGCCTTTTTATTATATATATATATATATATATATATATATATATATATATATATATATATATATATATATATATATATATATAAATAATATAAACTATTAAGATTTTAAATATTTCTTTATGTCCTAGATAAATATGTTTATTACAATAATAGTTATATTTAGTCCTGAAACTATTTACTTAAAAAATTAAACATTTAAGTTAATAACTTTTTTTCAGACATCGAATTTTCTATCAAACATTGTAAACTATCTTTTACATAATTTTGTTAAAACAAAATTATAACAACTCCATCTCTCTTTCCCCCTCCCCCCTATCTCTCTCTTTACCATAAGACTCACTTGTATACATTTTCTACAATTCATTTCCGTTTTATTAACCATCTAAAGAGGTCAAGTTTCTGTCACTCCTTGTGATTATTTTGTTGAATAAAACTTTTCACTATATTTACATTGTGTGTGTTTCCCCTACAATCTACAACATATGTCTATGCAATAAATTTATTATTATTTTTATTTTAATTCATATTTATATCATCAGTTTCAGTTTTAATGTCCATTGTAAACAGTGATTCCTATTACGGTATTTTATCAGAAGTACGACAATATCTAACATAATTCTATCGTTATAACCATTTTTTTTTATTGGGGTCTGTAAACACCCGAAGGGATTATCCATTTTCGAAAATCCGAGGTGATAAACGCAGGGTTTTATTTTCCTTTCCTTCTCTTCACTTTGTCCTTGATGTGGACAAATGTGAGCCGAAAACTTTTACTCAAAAGAAATTTCAACTATTTTTTATGACTGCAATAGCCACATTAACAAAATGTTATAAACTTTAAAAAATATATCTATCCTTTTTAATAATAATAATAATAATAATAATACTGAAAAATTGTGTGAGTCCAAAATGCAGTTTCTGTGATAATTATCCAGAAACAATTTACCGTTTTTATCAGGTTGCACGGTATTGGCACCCGCCGAATAAAAACACGGCTTGACAGAGTGGGCCAATATCTGCACTGGAAAATCTTCAACACTTACAGAAACTGGAACAAATTATAAACACCACCCAGACCCGGTTAGGGAGATAGGATCTGTAACAGTTTTTATGGGACTTTACAAGACACACAGACAGAACAATCAAAGCTAATCTTTGGCAGAGATGAACCCGGACGAGCCTGTGACGAAGGGCAGAGTTTCATTCAGGGAGGTAGACAGGCCCGGACCCTTTTATGCGGGTTCTACAGAAATATGTGTGGCCGAACCTACCCTCCCTAAACTCGGCCTTGTTCCACATACATCCATCGTTGGGGTGGCTGTTAAATATTAACAGTCGAATAGATTGAACGCTGGGTCAACCGACCCACACTCACTAGTCGTGTATTACTCCTCTGTTGTACTTACCGTTTAACATACGATATATCTAAAATTTACACGTGTTTTTGATTTTTTTTTGCTAGTATTTAACATGTAAATAGCTTGATTAATTTATTTTTAAGCGATTTTAGGTAAGTTTTTCTCTTAGTTTTTAAAGTTATAAATAGTCAAAGTCATTTTAATCACTCTATTGTAAACGTTTTATTAAGTGTAGTTTAGAAAAGAAAAGAAAATAAGAATAAAAAAAAGTAAAAAGAAAAGACCAAACAAATAAGTTATTTTATAGAAGTTAAAAGGGGAGGTAGAGAAAGAACAAATCGCAAGACAAGCCAATAAGATATTAGGTTGGTGCAAAAATAATGACGTAATAATGTCGTTTTTTGACGTATTTTTTAACGTCAAAAAACGACATTATTACGTCATTATTTTTGCACCAACCTAATAAATCGTTTGTTTTTGTTTTTTGTTTGTATATATATGTATTTATGTGTGTGTGTGTGCGTGTTTGTATATATATATATATATATATATATATATATATATATATATATGTGTGTGTATATTTATTGGGTTTTTTCTTCTATTCTTCCAAAAAAAGCACACCCATTCTTGGCCGCATGTAGGAAAATCAATACAACTATGTATACCTAATCTATAACATCGATTAGCCCAAGTGAAGTCTTGATTGGTCGTTGTCTACTGGGGCAATTTATATAATTCACGTCCTAAAGCTAGTGGCAAATTTTTGTTCTAGATGCGGGCCGAATACTGATCATATTCGGTCGGGTCGCTCATCGAAGAAGTCTGTTGTTTATTTAGACCTGAAACTTCTAGTGACATGGGAGCAACAACACATCTAGATTCGGCACTTTAAAGTGTATTTTAATTAAAAAAATATATATATGAGATATCTGTAACACTTGTTCAGTTACTTCTTTAACCCTTTTCTAATCAGCCGCTTTCTCTGTAGTTGAGTGTTATTGTACGTCAGATCAATGGACGATTCCGTACAGGACAAAGGTTGTATTCATGTCAGAAAATGCAATTTTCTACGAAATTTCTCGAACATTCAGACCGGTAAATGTAATTAATACTGGTTATTTAAAAAAAAATAGTATTTACTTTAATAATTGCATGTATTAAAATAACTTATAAACAGAAAATATATTAAATAATTGTCGGGTTTAATCCACTTCATAATATATGCACGTATATGTCTGCATGTGTGTGGGGAGATGCATGGCCTACCACTATTATGAGCTGAAGTTTGATCGGGAATTTTCACAGAATGATATACGATGTCTATGATAAATGAACAAGCGTCGATTTAAGTGCATTGATAAGGAAGGAAATTATACAACTAAAATTGCATAATTAGACTACAGACCTATTGATCGACTTACGTAGGCCTTTTATTTATTGCTACTGAAGTTCTGTAACTCTATGAGAATACATAACAAAATTGCTTGAATTCAAAGCGTTATATATATATATATATATATATATATATATATATATATATATATATATATATGCATGTATCTGATATTGAGCACTTTATTCCATAAATATAGCACACCTTAAGACTATATTTCTTATATATATATATATATATATATATATATATATATATATATATATATATATATATATATATATATATATATTAGCTGGCCACTCTTATTCGAGGATACCAGTCTACTACGATGGCTATCTAATCCCTATTGCAGATGCTTCCTCAGGCCAATTTTTGCTTTTGTTCAATAATCAGAGAACTCACCTGTAGTTTATAGTTCAACGATGCAGAGCAGACCTTAGTTACATTTTCTGAAAGAGAGTATGTGATCTGGCGTGTCAACATTCTGAACAAGGCCAGCACGCTCAAACCCTCGGTCACGATGATTTATGACTTAGTGCTAGTAAAGCCATCGACTATATATATATATATATATATATATATATATATATATATATATATATATGTATGTATGTATGTATATATATTGTCATCCACAGACAGACTGTTTCGCTGTATCACTGTTCATCATTGTGGCTAAACATCCGATTGCTTCAAGCCGGAATCGAAACCCAACTGATTTGCCAACAGTCGGATGTCCACCACCGCTTCAGACGAAGGGTTGAAAGAAAGTCAATTTTTACGTATTTATTCGGTGAGTAAACACGTCAATTGCCTGACAGTGCTCAATTTAAAATAAAAGCAAAAATACTAAAGAACTTCGGATTATTTACCTAACGTGTTCTTTCTTATTTTTCAATATATTTGCACACACACACACATACATATATATATATATATATATATATATATATATATATAGCTCATATCCTAATAATGTAAAAAGCATATATATATATATATATATATATATATATATATATAAATATATATATATATAGCTCATATCCTAATGATGTAAAAAGCATATATATATATATATATATATAGCTCATATCCTAATAATGCAAAAAGCATATATATATATATATATATATATATATATATATATATATATATAGCTCATATCCTAATGATGTAAAAACCATATATATATATATATATATATATATATATATATATATATATATATATATATATATATATATATATATATAGCTCATATCCTAATGATGTAAAAAGCATAGCTTTATAGAATTAGTTATTTTTAAACCTGTTCTTCTTCCTTTTCAATGCAATTAATGCTGTAACACATTTCCATTAATCACATAATTTGAACATTATACAGTGAAATATTTAAGTAAAAAGAAATCAGCCCTGAATTATGTTAAAATACGGACTTATTCACCCCGCCGTGTGTGTGTGTGCGTGCGTGTGTGCGTGTGTGTGTGCGTGTGTGTGCGTGTGTGTGTGTGTGTCCCGATGCATTTGTTATGATGGCTTTGCATGTTGATGTCAAAGGAAATTCGCTTCTTAAGTAATGATGTTTGAAACACTCATTAAAGATCAAGAACTTTCTGAGAATGCCTTTATTATTATTATTATTATTATTATTATTATTATTATTATTATTATTATCATTATTATCATCATCATTATTATCATCATCATTATTATTATTATTATTATCATCATTATTATTATTATTATCATTATTATTATTATTATTATCATCATTATTATTATTATTATTATTATTATTATTATCATTATTATTATTATTATTATCATCATCATTTTTATTATTATTATTATTATTATTATTATTATTATTATTATTATTATTTTGAAAAAGATGCCTTTGTGCCATTATACTTTCCTGTATTATGTCTTGGGCCTAATATAAAAGATACATTGCTCAGATGAATATTTGTAAAGACTTACGGTAAATCCGAATGCAGCTTCCGGTAAATCCGAACGCAGCTTCCGGTATCGACGAAGATATATAGTGATACATGCTATAATCCTGATTTCCAATGTTTGCTGTCGATGTCGTTGTTATAAAGACTGTTATGTACAAATGCTTCAAACCTTTCAAAGTAATCCATTTTTCGGTAGAATTCCGTTCTTGGTGACATTTGGAAAGAAATCAATTAACAGAGGATTCGATAATTAGTTGATCCAATTCAAAGGTTTCAGATTTGAGGTCTGATTTGTTAACATTGTTTTGCTCGTAAAAGGATTTTAGAAGTTCATAATTGGCAGTACCTCGGATTTGAATTTTTTTTTTTTTTTTTTTTTTTAATTTTTTCGGCATTTTGAAACAGTTTTTTTTTTCGACCATAATTGAAACTGATGGATGACATGCATGTCAATTTAGAGATTTCTTTTTTCTGTATTTTTTTTTTATGATGCAGTGGAAAGCTGTTCGAATTGAGGAATCGGTGAGCCGAGTTTGAATTCCAGTCGAGTTCATTACATTCACTTAAATGTAAATATCCGGGTTTCTCTGATAGCCATGAGTAAATCGCTGCAACTTCAGTCGAGCTGAAAAGAGATAACCCCTATATTATCTAAATCCAGTACAATTCTAAACGGACTATAAAAAGATTTGCGCCAGGGTTCCAGACGAATACATCCTGCTTGCTTCCGTGAAAATCAAACCTTGGTTCGAGCACTTGGTACTGAATATCAATTCGAATTTCAGTTGAAGTTATTCGTGTGTCATTTCGTATTCATACACGTTAGGCATAAATCCATTTTCTCCCTCCAGATATGGGTTAAATAGAAAGGTACACTTGGTCTTATAACCGAAGGTGGTAAACGGCCTAGAAGAATGACAAAAATGGATTTAAAAAATCCAAATATTTGTTAAATAGACACAATAATCTGCAGTTGGTGAGTACGTGGGTTCTGGCTAGACCCAGGAAAATATGGTTAATAAATTCCTCAAATGAATAAGAAAGGCTTTGATCTGTATCTACATCTTTTCTTGTGAGCTTTTATCCTTAAGTTTTGATTTATATATATATATATATATATATATATATATATATATAGGTGGGATCGAAAAACGAAATTTAGAGGATTATTCCAACGCTGTATCAAGAGGAATTTTTTTTTTAAATTGCAAGGCTGAGGGTAAACAAAATGTTTTTCTTTGTTTTTTTTTTTTCGTTTTTTTTCTATTTTTTTTTTTTTTTTTTTTTTGGTATTGGTATTTGAAGAACTTCGAGAATGTCGTTTTAATATGGAATCCTTTGCGTTTCTACGACGACATTTTCTCTCGTCTTAAAGGAAAAGACACAGAGTGGCTTGCTGTGAAATCCCATTGCCAATGCCACTTCGTGTGGCCAGCGCATCGCGTTCAAATGATCATAGCGCAGATTATCGAACCTGTCGACTGATTCGTGAAAGTCTAAATTTGATACGTTGAATGATAATAGGAATATACAGACATGAATACAGAGATGAAAATATCATATATATATATATATATATATATATATATATATATATGCGTGTGTGCGTGTGTGTTTATGTATATATCGAATATAGGCTTGAGTGTTTTTTTTTTACATTTATAACAGGGGATATCCATGTACATATGTTTATGGTTGAATATATTTATAAGAGAACTTGCACATATCTGCTGTGTAGGCCGATGCTATTTTTGCATGGGGACATTTTGGAATGTACATTTCTAAGCGCATATGTAGATTCTCTTATGTATTATTTATGTAGGCAAATATAATGCGTATGTTGGTGTATTTTGACCTTATAAACGGGCTTGAACGTGAAAGGGTGCATTGAATATATCAATATATATGAAGTCGCTGAAGAATGAGCAAGTGCTAACTAGATAGATAGATAGATAGATAGATAGATAGATAGGAACAGACAGATAGATAGATAGATAGATAGATAGATAGATAGATAGATACGATTACACCGAGATAGATAGATAGATAGATAGATAGATAGATAGATAGATAGATAGATAGATAGATAGATGTGAACAGACTAAGATAAATAAACAGTAGATATAAAAGTAGATAGATAGATAGATACGAATACACCGAGATAGATAGATAGATAGATAGATAGATAGATAGATAGATAGATATGAACAGACCAAGTTATGTTAAGTTGGTTGATTCTTTCTGTAAACGTTTGGGCAATTACGAAAGTCGATTATAACTGATCGATACCCATAGATATAAAGAATTATTTCTTCTTCCTGTCTACCTGCCTATAAAATCAGTATTCAAACCCCCGGCTTCTCTGATAGCCATGAGTAAATCGCTGTTACGTCAGTCGCTCTGAAAAGTGATAATCCCTATATTATCTAAGTCCAGTACAATTCTAAGCTGACTATAAAAAGACTGTGTTGCGCCAGACTTCCAGACGAATACATCCTGCTTGCTTCCGTGAAAATCAAACCTCATATCTGTGGTATCCGGCTTGGATTCGAGTATTTGGTACTGAATATCAATTCGAATTTCAGTTGTGGTTATTCGTGTCATTTCGTATTCATACACGTTAGGCATAAATCCATTTTATTTCTGTGTGCTGGGCCATCATTTGATATGTTGACGATACTACTCGGAGGGAAAAGACAGTGGATGAATGTGACCTTAGCCAAAGCACTTTCCCATTACTAAGTCATCACCCCGTGCATTTGTAACATTAATAGCTGTTACACTCGTTATCAACCTCTCTTGATTTGAATTGTTGTGCGGAAAAACAATCAAAGATCCGTCGAAAAGCCAGCCGGCGTCAAAGAGGATAACAGAACGCTCTAATTCTGATGCGTTCCTTCAGGAAATACAACTTTTGTTTCTTTCTTTTTATTCTTTTTCCAGACAATGGAGAAATTTTGCTACAACTGTCAATGGTCGACGTACTGGCGTGAGGAGCGCAAACCCTACAGTTTCCACGACTGATAGCATCCTCCCCCACCATGAAAAGCAAACGCGCGGGGGCCCCTAGCTTCTAAATGGCAGGCAAAACTAATATATACAATTTTATACAGCAAATTTGTATGGCCACGAATTTAAGCCGAGGCTCGTGTATATCTTTAGGGGTTTGATTGACGATGTTCGTTAATTGATAGGAGTGATGTCATGTTTGTCTATCGACACATAGGCCATTGAAAACCTTTTATGTACGCGTCTGGGAGGTTGGGATGGCACGAGGCCATATAAACATGTATAAATCGTAGAAATGCATGCCGGGAATAGATAAGAATATTATTATCATATTGAACACGGGGTGGCCAAACTGCAAGAGCCACATATGATAAAGTTCAGGTGTTTGAGAACAGAAAGACATGAACAAAATTTACATTTGTGCCACATTGGAAATGAGGAACAAAGGTTTACTCCCTTTAACGGTGAATGCAAAATCTTCTTCCCCCAATCTGGCCTAAAATTTCTGTTTTAATTTTCATATTTTTGTTTCTTACAATTGAAGGAGACCATAGTTCTTCATCAATTTTTCGCAGAAACTTTAAAAAAAAAACTAGTATCCGAAGTGTACCAATTTGTTTTGTACAGTTCAGCGTCTTTTGATAAAATCTAAGCCCTCTACCCATGATCCCAGTCTTTTGATATACAACCTTACAAATAAACAAAAACAAGTTCCAGGAGGTTCTAGAAAGTTCTGAAAAACTCCAGAAAGCCCTACTACTCTTATACTTATATATTATTTTCGAAATTTCAAGTTGGAAGCAAAGTTACATTTAAACAAAAAAAAATAAACTGTATTAAACCTTTCTTTAAAATTTTTAACAAAATTTCATCGAATTATTATACAGGAAATCAAATATATTTTTTAAAAAGTCCTAATATATATATATATATATATATATATATATATATATATATATATTATGAAATGGACAAAGCCCGACAATTATATTAAGACATTTTTATGTTCATACATTCTTTTTATAGATACAAATATTTAAGTAAATGTTCTGTTTATAATAAACAGGATTAAACAACATTTACCGGCTTGAATATCCAAAAAAATTTTCATAGAAAATATTCGTTCTCCGACAGGAATCGAACCTCTATCCTATACAGAACGGTCATAGAGCCTGACGTGCTTTGAAAATTTTCATGCAACAAAAACAGGTTATCATTTTTGTTTTGTCCGTATATTGTTTAATATATTGAAATGTAATTGTGATCTTTGATAATGGCTTATGTAAACTGAAAGCTTAGATAGGATTTAAACATGAATCAATATGGTGATTTCCTTTCGTCTTTCAATGAT
>OZ010607.1:74227442-74272442 GCA_963932145.1 Acanthosepion lycidas | reverse complement strand
AAATTTCACACAATAATACAGGAATAAAAATGGAAAAGAGTGAGAATTATTTTCCTTTCTTTTTTGTTTTCTTTTTCTTTTAAAGAATTTAGAATTAATAATAATAATAATAATGAGAAAAAGACAAGATATAAAAATCCATTTCATTGAGGCTTGTCCATCAATACCTGTGTCAGCCCCGGATGCGTTCGAACTATGTGCCAATTAGAACCTAATCAAGACGAGGGGCCTTCGATTTCATTTGCATAATAATATACTGCTAAACCCAGAAAGAAAAGAGTCGGGTTGTGAAGAGAAAGAGAAAAATAATAAAGAAAGAAAAAACCATACTTTAAAATGGCGGCTATAAAAGACGGTGTTAAACCACTGTCTTTTTTTTTTTTTTTTTTTCGTAAAAATCGTACACACTTGTGTTTTTGTTTTTGCTTTTTCGTTTTTTTTTTTCCTAAGCAGACTTTCAACCGTATCAAGTTAATATTTATATTTACACGAAGACATCAGCTGTACATCTATTCTTAACTCTTGTATCTTAGGACTTAAATTTACATCTAACAACCTTCTCTCACAAAGCGTTGCCCGTTAATTCCTCACTTGACTTTTATTAAGTTAGACATCGTATCTATCCAGTATCTTTACGGTGGAGTAATGGATAGCGGCTCGGATTGAGGAATCGGAGAGCCGAGTTCGGATTCCAGCCAAATCAATTACGAGCTTATGAAAGGTATGGGTAAATATTAGGTTGGTGCAAAAATAATGTCGTTTTTTAACGACATTATTACGTCATTATTTTTGCACCCACCTAATAGCGGAGCAGACCAAATTCTATATCCTTGGATGGCAAATGGTCTACCGCCGGAAGAAATGGCAACTTGCTGCGGAGGGGAAAAAAATCTGCCTCTTCAATCATGTAGCGAAAAACATCATAGATGATCGCCTAACGTGTACCATGAAATATAACAGACTGACCTTTATAACATAGAGGATTTTTAATAAGTTATAAATTCCGTTTATTTTAAATGCTAAATATATATATTTCTAATTAAAAAACTTTAATCGCCGTATAATATATAACTTCGCCAGCATTGTGATAACCGGATATTTTTATTAAAATTTAAATTACGTAACTGTCAGTCTATACCCAGCACCCGAAGATTGCGTTGTGCATCAAACTCCAAATTGTGCTGTCGGCGAGGGATAATATATATATATATATATATATATATATATATATATATATATATATATATATATATATATATATATATATATATATTCACTTGTATGCATATGTGTAAATTCCTAACCATAAAATTGAATATGTCACTTCTATCACTGATATTGAGCACTTTCCAATAAGTACCGCGCATATATAATATATATATAAATTATATATATATATATATATATATATATATATATATATATACATACACACACAGACACAGACACACACACGCATATATATATATATACATGCATATATATATATATATATATATATATATATATATATATATATATATATATTAAGAATTTCACCCTAAGCAAAGCGGGAAGCCACTAGGACGCAGGTGGCTAGGAGTCATAGAAGAAAGGATGAGGGTAGTGGATAGATCAAGGTAACTGGAGATGTCGATTGATATTACACTTGAATAGCTGGAGATTATAGCTCGCAGGGAAACAGGAAAAGGGAAGGGAATTCAACGGGTGAGAGGTGCGAGACATAAAGCTATTAGAGTAGAAGAGACGGCTACATTTAGGAGTTTCGACAGTGAAGGGGCGAGACCGGGATGCCAGCCTCGTAAGGCGCTGGAACTCATGACGTCTGGGAACCAGCGAATGCAGCTCTTCGGAGCAATTTCCATGAAAGTATTTGTAGTACAGACTGAGGGAGGCGACGGCGCGTCTGTGAGAAAGTGACTGTAGACGAGACGCCAGGGCAGGGCCAACTACATTGCATATCCGCCTCTGGAGCCTATCAAGAACCCCGAGGCAAACAGAAGGGGCACCAGACCATATATGTCAGCAATACTCCATGCAAGGGCAAATTGTTAATTTGTAGATCTGGAGGATCGACTCCGGGGAGAAAAACTTCCTGGCGCGGCTCAGGGAGCCGACTTTCCTAGCAGTGGACGAGGCAATTGACTCAATGTATTTATTCCGTCTCAGGTCAGCAGTCAACGTGAGACCGAGAAGCCGCAGAGAGTTGCTCTCGAGAAGTTGAGCGTCAGACATTCTAATGGAGGGAAAGGAAGGATCTCTGTGGTGATTAATAGAGAGCAGTTTTGCCTTAGAAGCGTTGAAGTTGACCAGCCAATTCATGCCCCAGTTCACAATCGATTGGAGGTTCTTTTCGAGACGCACGGTCAGGCGAGTTTTGTCAGCGAGACTAGATTTGTTTTTGAGGCAGGAGTAAATTGTGGTGTCATCCGCGTAGATGCCAACTTGGGAAGTTATTGCGTCAGGAAGGTCATTTATGTAGATAAGGAATAGAGTGGGGCCTAGGATGGAGCCTTGAGGAACACCTGCGTTCGTGGGATAGGAACTGGAGGAGAATCCCTGGAGCTTGCGAAGAAGGCCGGCATGCCAAACCCTATCAAATGCTTTGGAGATGTCTAGTGCCACGGCTCGGGCTTCCCCGTTATTTTGAAGAGCTCGGTAGACTGTTTCAGTGATGGCCGTAAGCACATCGGCTGTAGATCTGGCAAAGCGGAAACCATATTGCTTGTCTGAGAGCAGATTATGGGATGTGAGGTGGTTAACTACCTCGGTATTGATTAGGGCTTCGAAGACTTTGCCGAAGAGAAGAATGAGACTGATAGGACGGTAGTTGGAAGGGTCAGAGGGGTCGCCGGAGTTCTTGAAGACAGGAACGATCGAAGAGGACTTTCAGCAGTCTGGAAAACAAGATTCCTTGAGGCAGTAGTTTTATAGTTTAGAAAGGGCGGGCGCCAGTTCAGGCGCGCATTTCTTCAAGACAATGGATGGTATCCCGTCTCCACCACGAGCCTTGTTGTGGTCTAAATTGGAGATAACGCCCAGTACCAAAGATGGGGTTATGTTTAACCCACTCAATATGGCCTCAGTTCTAAGAGGGAAGTCGGGTATGGGTACACCGGAAGAGTCGAGCGTCGTGTTGAATGAAAATTTCCGAGCAAAGCATTCAGCCTTGTCGGTAGAGGAGGTCAGGACTTCGAACTGGTTAAATAAAGGAGGTATAGAGGGTTTGCATTTGTTCAATACGCTCTTGCAGAGACGCCAATAATCTTTGGAGCGAAATTTGCGAGATGCAATACCTTCCTTCATCCGAGCCGCAAATAGTGACTTAGCATCGTTGAGGACACGCTTACATTCGTTACGGGCGGAGGCAAAGAGACGTCTATTGCAGCCAGACATGTCGCTACGGAATAGAGGGAAGTAGTGGTTCCTATGAGCTATGGCGGCTGAGCAAGCAGCCGAGAACCAGGGGGAGGAGCGCGATATATATATATATATAGTTTGTATATATGTGTGTGTTGTACATAAGGCATTAACGCTACAGATTAAATATACATTTGATAACAATGTTTTTCTTTGTCGCTCATCTCTCTCACTCTCTCTATATCTCAATCTATCTCTTTATATTTCTCACTCTCTGTCTATCTCTATCTCTCTCACTCTCCCTCTATTTCTATCTATCTCTCATTCACACTTTCTGTCTATCTCTCTCTATCTCTCGCTGTCTTTCTCTGTTTCTATCTCCCTCACTCGCTGTATTTCTATATCTATCTATCTATCGATCTCACTCTTTCTATTATCTCTCACTATTTCTGTCTCTCAGTTACTCTCTCTGTTTTTATCTATCTCTCACTCATTCTCTATCTCTCTCTTTCTTTCTCTCTATATATCTATCTATATCTCACTCCCTCTCGCTTTCGCTTTATACATTCAACCGTATCAAGTTTATATTTAATGTCGAACTTAACCCTTTATTTCGCTCACTGAAGTAGACTGTTCTAGTTCCATGTTTTAATGGATGTCAGTTATCAGTTATCTCCTGTTAATTTCCATCTGAAAGTTCTCCACTGCCTTAACCGGGTATTGAACTCAAACTCCTTAGGTCCTGTCACTGGATCTAACTAACGCCTTTATCCACTCTGCCATGTGGAACTAGAAAAGTCTACCCCAGTGACCGAAATAACATTTCAACCACCTGAAGAAGGCCGGAGCGAACAAAGGCCGAAGCGTTGTAATAAATATGGCGACAAAGATGAGAACAATAGTCCGAATAATGTAAATAGTGTACATAATACTTCACCTCAGAAACATACACAGATACTGAAGGGTGATAAATATGGCAACAAAGATGAGGACAATAGTTCGAATAATGCAAATAGTGTACATAATACCTCATCTCAGGAATATAGACAGATACTGAAGAGTAATAAATATGGCAACAAAGATGAGGACAATAGTCCGAATAATGTAAATAGTGTGCATAATACCTCATCTCAGAAATATAGACAGATACTGAAGGGTGATAAATATGGCAACAAAGATAAGGACAATAGTCCGAATAATGTAAATAGTGTACATAATACCTCATCTCAGAAATATAGACAGATACTGAAGGGTAATAAATATGGCGACAGAGATGAGGACAATAGTCCGAATAATGTAAATAGTGTACATAATACCTCATCTCAGAAATATAGACGGATATAACAAAAGAAAGAAAGAAAGAAAGAAAGAAAGAAAGAAAGAAAAGAGAAGAACGAAAAAAGAAGGAGAAAAGAGAAAGACGTTAGAAGGAAAGAAAGTGACGTAAACATAACGAGCGAAAAAGAAACAAAGAGAGAAAAAGAAAGAAACAAAGAAAGAAAGAAAAAGAAAGAAAGAAACACAAGGGAGAAAAAGAAACAAACAAAGAAAGAAAGAAAAAGAAAGAAACACAAGGGAGAAAATCCATTTAAATGCAACTGAACAAAAATTTATTTAAACAATTACAAAATAAAGTAATGGCGACTCGGTGATCAGATTTGCAGTTCTTACTGAATATTAAATTATATCCTCACTGGGTGCCTCATACTTGCGATCTTGTAGAAAACTAAACTAACCTGAGTAATTGAGGAGAGGGGTGGGGAATGAAAGCCGCGCAAAAATTTATTGACTGAGGAAAGACGACAAAGAAAAATAGGGCGGAACAAAAAATCGAATAATCAGTCGACACAACAAAGCGACAAAATGGACGCGTAAGAAAATGATTCGGAAAAAAACAAAACAAATAAAACACAATAAACAACAAAGAAAGTAAAATCGAAGAAAGAAGGCAAACAAGAAACAGATGGGCAACAGTTTTTGTTCTCCTTGTAATTATTTGTATTTGGTTTTATGATGAATCTAATCAGATAAAAACGGGTCGTTTGAAAATGACACCTTTCCAAGCGAATAATAATAATAATAATAATAATAATAATAATAATAATAATAATAATAATTGACACTTCTCAAAGAATCATTAACGCGGCGACTAATTAGCAAATCTGACGCCATCATCATGATAACAATATCCGGATCATTGCCTTTTCATCTCTTAGGATGATGGTAGCAATAACCAGGCACCATTTTGGTCGGACAATTGAACGCATTTGCGTTCTTGGTGCTGTTAGCTGTTGTCTCTCGACTAACGTGGAAGTTTTAAAGAAAATGGAAACAAAAAATTCTTGTGAATCAGGCATTTGATATTTCTAAAATGCATAACGAAGAAAGATCTAATTATTGATTCGTACTTTACGGCTTATCAACTATTTGCAGGCTATTTAAAGCCAGAAAATATGTTTAGATTGTTAAAAAAAAATTAAGATAATAATAGTTTAGTGACACGTCTAACTAATTAACCCATAATGAGGGGGGAAGAGATTATTTCGTAACTAATCAGAATTTGATGAACAGAAAAGAAATTTAAGGCTAGCTAGAAATAAACATAATTTATATGGCATTTTAATGTATATTTTAAAAGCTAAAAAAAACAACCGGTTTCGTTCCAGCCGTATCAAGTTTATTTCTGGGATATAAAATATAAACGTGTAAGTTTAATTGATATTAATATATATATAGATATATATTTAATTGATATTAACGATATCCAATGGAGGGGAAAGAAAAGAAAATGAATTTCAAGAAAGCTAGAGTCCAATAACATTCAGACCCACTAAGCATTCCTTCTGTAAACAGAGGGAAGGCCCAGGGGATCTGATATACAAGGACTCTATAAGTGATATGAGTGTGGCCTCGATAAAAATCGAAAAAACGATCTACCCTAAAATCAAAGACACAATTCCTTCTATTTATTACATGCTCTGCAGTAGAAGAAACAGAAAAAATTGTATGGATATAAAGTGGGGGCTCAATTCTATATTACGATCAATATATAAACTGATCCCTCATTTATGACCACAGTAGATTCTATGCATTTAAATTTCAGAGAATGTAAATACATCTATATGACATGCCTTCAAGAAATTATAATATGGTCATAAAGTGGGGGTTCAATTCTATAATAAAATCAATGTATAAACTGATCCCTCAGTTTGTGGCAACGGTAGTTTCTATACATTTATATTCCAGAGAATGTAAATAAATCTAAAAAAACATGTCTGTGTAGCTAATCAGTATTTGATTGATTGTTTGGGTGCCCATTATTTTTCCCAGAGCTAGGACCCTAACAGATGCTACCACTCTGGGGCAGGATGGATCTGGGAACAACAGGTAATTCTATCCTCCTGAATACCTCAAATCTCCAGATCAGAGGCCTAGCTGCCGGATGTAGTCTGTCGTCATACCCAGGACTTACAAAGGATAGAAAATTGTGGAGAGCCATGATGTTTCTGATGGGTCACGGTACACGAAAGATGCTGACTACCATTACTACAGCTAATAAGAACAGTAACGCCCTGGTATTACACCAGGTATGGCTCACATGGCATAATGGATTAACATGTTTTATCTTGGGATATTAAGATGGGCTACAGTAAATATCCAATTCAGTGTAACAGATTTATCTAATCTCAAGCAGATGAACATGTCCCCGAGGACCTGGCAGACTGTATATCTGTTCATGAGTGGGAGTAGTTGTCCAGAAAGTTTTTTTTTTTTTTTGAAGTATGAAGCAGTCAAGGCGACTGGGGGACACGTCTAGAATTTTTGGAATAGCCTCAATCGGACAATACCTGAGTGCAAATGCTTATTTCATGTTGTCCGAAAAACGAGTTATATTAACAGGCAATGTTATATATATATATATATATATATATATATATATATATATATATTATTGAACAATAAAAATATCAAAAAATTAAAATCTTCAAACACACTGGGTTGTATATCAATATTCTTTCGTTTTTATTATTATTTCAGTAGAGATTCCTCGCCATCGTCAGGAGAAAAAAATTCTGCTTGTTGGTAGAAGGGAACTACAGAAATGAATGTCTTGATGGAGAAAATGAATTTTTGTCTGTAGTTTTCATTTGTATTTTAAATTTTTTTTTTTTTTTTTTGGTCAGTCCTTGTGTTAGTCAAACAGTCTCTTTTAAGTTGTTATTTGAGATAAGAGCTGGATAGATTCATGCTGCTCTGAATTCCCGTAGTCATTTTGACAGTTTTATTGGTTCCTGGAAAGGGGATGTGTCTCTGTTAAGTTTGTGTGTGTTATTTGGTTCTTAGGGAGTGAGTGAGTATGATATGTGTAAGTGTGTATATTCGTGTGGGTGTGTGTATAAGTGTGAGGCCTCAACACTTCCGTAAGCATGTCTGTCTTGTGTGGGTGAGAAATGTGGGTAGGTCCTGATTTGTAGGGTTATATATTAATACTATCTATATTGTTAAATCTGTGATATATATATATATATATATATATATATATATATATATATATATATATATATTACAGTAAAGGTCACGGTTTAAAAGGCCCGGGACCACTCGATGTAGAGGGTTACGTTTATACGGATAGGTGAGAAAGGTAACCCTAGACATGAACAGGTTAAGATTGTAGTAATTGACCCTAGACATGAACAGGTTAAGATTGTAGTGATCGGGAAAGCATCCTCTCGGGAGTCGGTTTTACAGAGAAGCTTCTCGCCGGGAAGGGAATGTGACTGGTTTGCTATAATGTAAATGGCATGGAGGGTGCTAGTCGCGAAGATTAGACCTGGCAGAACCAAGGATTGTAGTTGGTCCGAGCACTTTCCATCGTAGTTAGAATTTTTACAGTTTAAGAATCCTCTATCCGAAATTCTTGGGAAGTGCGTCGAATTTTTAGATTTTTTCATATGTATATAGCAACGATAAAATGGGGCAGCTTGAGAATGGAACCCAAGCATAAACATGATTATCTCTTTATGTTACTATGAAGGTCATATGGCGTATCCTAGCCGTGAAGGTTAGGCCTGGCGCAACCAAAAAATGCAGTTCGACCGAGCACTTTCCATGGTAATGGCGGTAGAACAGCGGAAGGCTTGCCACATCCTGCCCGTGAGAGAGAATTTGGAGGGTGGAAAATAATTCATCACTCACAAGGACTCGGAGATGCTTTTGGACTCTACCGAGGTTGGAAAGTCTAGTCTGTGCAGCTCTCGCCCAAATATGACAACAGTATTCAATTCTTGGCCTGATCTTGCTCTGGTAAAGACAGAGGATGACACGTGGCGCCAGGAAGCATACATTTGGCTGTGGAGCTTGTGCCCCATATACCCCATATCAAATGAGCGTCATGGGCTATGAATATTGTACACGCGTCACTTTGATCATTTCATGATGTTTACTTATTTGGTCAATAGCAGGCTTCGCAAGTTAAGATATATTCACTACTTGAAATCTTTGAAACAAAAATTTTAAATGGACATTTCATTCATAAATTGGCTTTTTTATAGTTAAAGAAAGTTTTACAAATATATGCCAACTTGCTGAAGGCCAAGTCAAACGCAAAACTTTTCTGCAATATATAAGATGATATTCCTAAATAGAAATATTTTTGATGTGAAAATCAAAACAATCCCCAAATAAAAGAAGAGTAATGAATTTATTAATAAAATAAACGTTTTTTTTTTTTTTAAGTCGGCTTGGGGAATTTTTGTTCCTTGCCCGGGTGTACGCGCTCGGGATCCCCACATTAAACCGACATTTTGCCACAATGTGAGCTCGTGGGATGTTGAGTAAATATAATCTGATCTCTCGAATGGTATGCATTGATACTTACGAGTCACAAGAATCCGTCCTTAACGCTGGTAGTATCACAGCTATGACTAGCATGGGCCAGCTCTAACCAGCTTGGAAAAGCTATGACCAGCTAAGTCCAGCAGTCCGAATGAAGACACTCGGCTCTCCAGACGTTCAAAACTAACCTTCTGTCACAACCTGACTCAATAGGGCAGGTGGGGATCAAGTAAATCTAAATTGCTCTCTTGAGTCGTTTGTAACACCCTATTTATCATCTCTCAGTTGCGTCTGTTTTGGGGCAGAGTGCACTCAGAGGTGACCTCATCAAAGGACGGAGTCGAAACTGAGGAAAATTATACTGAGAGGTGCTCAGCCGCGACCTCTCATTGCACTAGAGAAAGGGACCGATGGACGCACGGAGGCCAGCACAACTGACCGTTGCGAGGGATCGGGGTATTTTTGTTCCTTTCTCGGGAGTACACACTCGGACTCTCCACTTTAAACCGACCTTGTGTCATAACCTGATGGTAGAATTGGCCTCCAATTTTGTATTTATTCATATAGATTCCATAATAATAGCTTTTATATTATTAGCTATTATGTTTCTCTAACTCTTCAAATGTTGAATGTATTAGGTTGGTGCAAAAATAATATCGTTTTTTGACGTATTTTTTAACGTCAAAAACGATATTATTTTTGCACCAACCTAACATAACTAATTATGATTTCTATTTTCCCATCTTTACACTATATTAATTTTATCATAAAAATTGTCCCCTGTTCTGTCACCCATGAAATAAAAATAATTGTTTGTACGGAAAATAAGGACCTACGTACATCAAATCATCTTTAAATTAGGTGGCAGCAGAAGAATTACCATTGAACTTTTAAAAGGTAAGCTTAAATATTAATTCAATACTTAAATGCAGCGATCAATTTTGAGTTCTGCTGTAGTTTATTGATGCCTATCGCATCTACCCCTCCCAAGTTATTGCGGTGATGGCCAAGCGAAGAGTCCTCTACAGGAGGTAGCTAAAATCCAGCCCGATAGGGCGGTTTTAATCTAGTTTATAATAAAACGTGCATTGCAATTCTGGATACAAAAGGAAAAAGTTATTCCCCTTTAACCATGAAATCAACGATAATGGCTAGTATAATATATTAATATATAATTTTAACCTCGCATAATCTGGCAACTCTGAATCTGAGCGGTTGGAATTTTTTTGATCAGGAGTAGTGTCTTTCCCTCTGAAATGAATAGTTCTAAAACTCACCGACGGAGATGTAAGATGGTTTTAATTTAGTTATAATCTTGACATTAGGCATTCGAGTAACAAAGTTTCTCACAGTTTACACGTACGATTTCATTTTCGAGTCTTTTTTTCACTGCTCTTTGGACTGTCATATCTGAAACTTCTCTCTCTCGTTCCAAACGTCTTATGAATTGAGTTGGATCTTTTCTAATTGATCTCTTTAACTCGAAGTTAAAATGATGATCACTCTTGATACTATGACCTCCTGATCCAGTTTTCCTCTGTACTGTTCCCTCTTATTTAAACCTATTCACTGTTCTCTTGAATAGACTTTGAAGATGGAAGGGAGATTATCAATGTTGATACTATTGCTGAAGGCATGAATGATCATTTTCCTTTCACCATTGCTCAGCTGGGATTACATAATGAAGGTGACACAAAACGAGTTTAACTTGTTATCTTTCTAGCTGAATAACTAAAAGTTTTCAGTGATTCTTATGAAGAATGGTGTCAAGATAGCAAAACGTCTTATTTGAAAACCTGGAAAAAAGGAACTCTATTAGTTTGTATTATATTTACTCACCCGTTTAAGCCGGTTTAATGTGGGGAGCCCGAGCGCGTACACCCGGGCAAAGAATAAAAATTCCTCTAGCCACCGCAACCGCCGGTTGCACTGGCCTCGGTGCGTGCACTGATCCCTCTCTCTCTCTCTCTCTCTCTCTCTCTCTCTCTCTCTCTCTCTCTCTCTCTATTTATATATATATATATATATATATATATATATATAGTGCAAAGAGAGGGCGCGACTCGGGCAGCAGTTCCCCAGGGCCGGCACCTCTCAGTATAGTTTTCCTCTGTCCCTTGACGGAGCACCCACCGGCCCCGATAGCACTCTACGGAAAGACTGAGACGCAACTGAGAGATGATAAATAGGGTGTTACAAACCAATCTAGAGAGATTAGTTTACACAATAAAATGATTTTCTAAGCGTAGCTTACATTTGGTACACGGCCGAGAGTGTGGAGCACCCAGTGAGGATCGAACTCACTATTCAGTCGGAAGAGTTTTGTCGAGACAAGCTTGTTAGCCATTACACCACACCAAGGTGTCCTGAGAACTCTATCAGTTTAGTATTTTTTTAGATATTTTATGGAATGGAATTTAATAGGAATATCGCACTGAACCCTTTATTTAGGTATTGAACTGACGTTGGTTAGATCCAGTGACTGGACCCAAAGAGTGTGAGTTCAATACCTGGTTAAGGCAGTGGAGAACTTGGAGAGGAAAATTAACAGGAGATAACTGATAACTGACATCCATTAAACATGGCACGTGGAACTTGAACAGTCTCACCCCCTGAGCGAAATAAAGGGTTCAGTTTGACATTCCAACCACCTGAAGAAGGCCGCGGCGTACAACGGCCGAAACGTTGTAATAAATATGGCGAAAACGATGAGGACAATAGTCCGAATAATGTAAATGAGTTTTCTTCTCTACGCTTCTAATTCTATTTATGTCCCATAATAGTTGCTACAATTTAGGAATGAAATGTGTACGCAACCGTCACAGTTTTTATGGGACTAGGTTAGTAAAAAGATGTGTGCGTTATTGTTTGTTTTAATTTGGTGGTTGATTTTATTTTTCCTTTCTTTCTGAAGTGTCACAGCTTGTTCCTTAAGAGCCAGTAAACACTGTTATGGCTCATTGGAGTGGGGATTTTTCCTTGTACTTCTTGTCGAATTTTTTTCTTTTGCAGCCAAAAGGGTGGTGGTTATTCTCTTCCAATTTCTTGGCTTGTAAAGTCTTTTATTATTTTGAAGATTCCTAGTCGAATACACCAAGGGAAGTAAATTAAACGCTTTTCTTGTCCTCGTCTGAAATCGAGCGCTCTGACTGATCATTGAGAAAATGCGTTGTTACTCACCAAACCCCAAATTATATGCCCCTGCCGACTCAACCAATAATTTAAGAATTGAAATAACTGAGAAAAATCTCCATTGATGTATCAGATGCGTACCTAATCGATAATTTGTGTCTAAATATCTGGGTTGACAATTTATCACTAGCTCTCCTGATAAATAAACTCATATCTAATTTCATAATTTTTATGACAAAGTTTCTACCATCGTATATTCGTTGCTCCTTCTGGCGTGTATAGAACCGTGTAGCCTTCAGGGAAATAGAAAAGGCGGTGGTTTTTGCAGCAGCTACAACAGAGAAGGCAATAAACAAACTTAGGTTTATGTTTCCAAGGTCTAGCTTCAGGATTGTCCAGCGGTACCATAGCCTAAATTCATTTCATGTGTTTGGTAGTGTAGTAATTGTGAGTTCGATCTCTGGGCTGCATAGACTCCGTGGAAACAGGACTAGAAATTATTGAGCAGTAGTATAAAAACCTTCAGGTAAATAGAAAAGGCGGTGGAGAGAGCTAAGCTTCACAGCAAGGCTTATGCAACAGCTACAACAGAGAAGGCAATAAACAACCTTAGGTTTGTTTCCAAGCGCTTGCTTCAGGATTGTCATGCGTCACCACAGCCTAAATTCGCTTTATGGTTTTGGCGGTGTAGTATTTGTGTGTTCCATCCCAGGATGAATAGACTCAGTTTAAACAGGGCTAGCAATTATTGAGCAGTACTTCAGGGAAATAGAAAAGGCGATGGAGAGAGCTAAGCTTCACAACAAGGCTTCAGCAGCAGCACCAACATAGAAGACAATAGAGAACTTTTGGTTTATGTTTTCAGGATTGTCCCACGGAATAATAGCCTGTTTATGGTTTTGCTGGTATAGTGATTTCGAGTTCAATCCCGGGTGCGCTTAATACAGACGTTGATTCTCTGTGTTGCGCCAGAAAGTTTTTCTCGCCTAAGTTCATCCTTCAAATCTACGAATCAACCACCCGTCCTTGCATTGAATACTGTTGTCATACATGGTCTGGTGCTCGCGCTATTCATCTAGACGTCCTTGGCAAAATCCAGAGACGGATATGCAATTTGATAGGTCCTGATATGGCATCTCGTCTACAGTCACTTTCTCACTGCCTCTTCTACTGTGGCTTCCCTCTGCCTTTTCTACAAATATTTTCATGGCAACTGCCCTGACGAGCTATTTTCACTGGTACCCTAACTGCAAGAATTTAAGCGTGCTACTAGATTTGTATCTCGTTCCCACCGTTTTTACTTCGAAACGGTTAAATGTAGCCGTCTCTTCTACTCCAACAGCTTCTTATCTCGCACTTCCCAACAGTGGAACTCCTTCCCTTTTATTTGCTTCCCTGATGGATGTAATCTTCAAGTATAATGTCAATTGACATTTGATGATGATTTGATCTTGATCCCTATCCTTCTCTATATCCTTTCCTCAAAAACCTGTCTTTACTCTTGTTCTCAGTCCTCTGTAACCCCTTACGTGCTTGTGGCACCCCCGCCTTGGTGTGAAATACTTAAAAAGAAGTAGTCAAAACGTACAAGCTATCTTAGACATGGGCAGCGAAACAAGATAATCTCTGTACGTATATAAAGTGTTCTATTCGAAATTTCCTGAAAGTTACTCGATGTCATAAGGGCCGAAACGTTTATATATATATATATATATATATATATATATATATATATATATATATATATATATATATCTAAGATGTGGGTATTACTTCAAATTCAAATCATGTGAATAATGAAAACTTCTCGTGACTAGATAGGTTGGCCTATCGCCCGGTTCATACCCCTCTCCGTTTTTTTTTAACAGGATTAGAGGTTTACCACTGTTTCCTGTTTAGGGTTTCCGGTTCATTCTAATGTCTTTTTATTCTCTTCCCCTCTCAGTAGCATCTTTCGTCTTAGTAGCATTATCGCCTTACCTGGGGTGAATTGCTTAATAGGACAGACTCATTGGAAACAGGACTATCTATTACTGAGCAGAAATAATAAAAAAAAAGAAAACAAACAAAAAAAAAAAACAAGAGAAGATATCCCGATATCCCGATATCTCGACTTCGATTAAATAAAGTGTTCAATTTGAAATTCCGTGAAAGTAACTCGAATCGACAGACACCTGTAGAAAGCCGGAGGCCACAACGATCGAAACGTCGAAACAACCCAGATGAGGATATTAGTTTGAATGAAAACAATGTAAATAACATCTCCTCCTCCTCCACCGAGAAATTCAGACGGAAATTTTATTCAAGTAAAAAGAAAAAAATATCGCCCCACAAAATTCTAGCTGCCTTCCTTTTTTGATTCGAGTTTTTTTTTTATTACAAACAGAAAAATATAAACATTACCACGAATTTGTGATTCAAATTTTCAGAATCTTTCATACATATTTATAAGTCTACCAATCGTCCTAGCTTTGAATATTTCGTTTGGTGTTCCTCTTCATATTTAGATATCCTTCCTAAAACCCAAAGAAGAATCTGCAATTTCATTGATCCTGATCTGGCATCTCGGCTTCAGATGTAACATATATTCCCTCTGTCTTTTCTGTAAATACTTTCATGACAATTGTTTTGATAAAATTTGTATGGTACCTAGATTTTATGAGGTTAAGCGCGGTACTAGATTGGAAGAGGTCTCATCATTTTACATTTCAAATTGGTACATCAAACCGTAAGTTCTATGCTAACAGTTTCTTCTCCCGCACTTCTCGCTTGTGGAACTGTCTTTCGGCTTCTTTTTCCCACTGGTCAAATTTAATCTTTAAGAAATTAAATGCAATGATAATCGTTATTTTTTGTCTTCTTGATTCTTGATTATTTTTTTTTATTGTCCTCTCTCGCGTTTGTTTTTGTTTTTTTATTCTTTCACACTAAGTAATTTTTGCATCATAGTGGCTTTACTGCCTTGCTTGGGGTGAAATGATCAATAAAGTATTATGGTTAAATTATCGCTATTTTATATTTTTAATTTTCGCCTCTGTAAAATAAAGAGTACCATGGCGCAAATCACACCACCGAAATTTAGAAACGGCATGTTTTTCTGTTTGGCATTATCCCCGTAAGCTCCAATAGGAAAATTTCAGAGTGTTTGGGTGCCAATCTGAGGACATTGCAGAGGATTCGGAAAGAGTTGGATGATATATCCAGTCAACATCATGGGGCTTAGAGTGGTCACTAACGATGGCGATGTTATGCCTTCATTCATCTTTCCACAGGGTATCAGACTCAACACGGACTCCTATATCAAGTGCCCAGAGAAGGTATTGCTGCCCTGGCTGAAGAGGGTGGTTGCTGGAAGACCCTATATCTGGCAACAGCCATCTGCGCCATGCCACACAAGCGGAGAAGTCAGTCATGGCTGTCAGACAATTTCTGCGACATCACCGCGTACATCTGGCCACCTAATGCCCCAGACTGTACCCCACCTTGATTATTATATATGGGGCGCAGTTGAGCCAAAAGGCAAGGATTATGGCAGCATTCACCAACTTAAACAAGGAGCGCGTCCAGAAGAGTTGCAGGAGATCCCGAAGTCGTGTGGAGTCCGTGGTTGAAGCCAATGGTAATTTTATTGAATAGATGTACTCTTTAGTATTTCAAGATATTTTTGTGTAATTTTGATAAATGTATCTGTTAAAATGAGATGTCAGTGTTATTTTCATTTTTCGTCATTTAGAGCGTGCTAAATAAAAAAAAATTACTTGTCATACCGCCAGAATAAATAGGACTATTAATATACACCAGTAAATAACAACTGATGTGATTAGCTTCTGTTCATATTATCAGACAGCTTTCCAGACACAAAATGGTCTGACCAACTGACGGGAAGATACATATTCATGAAATAAATATCTCTTGTCGAATAATGCATAATCTGCTATGAAATCTGAGTGTATTTTTTATGCCTTATATTAATTTTGGTGAGTAATTTTTTTTAAAAAATCTGTCAGACATGAGATAGGAAATCAGACTCATACATTGAAAATGCAATTTCCTCAGAGAATCTGTCAGACAGACAAGGAATAAATGTAAATTAAACAATACAAAGTCATCATATATATATATATATAAATTGGTGTCTGCTTATTTTATCCTTCATATTCCGAATAAGATTTTTTGTGAGGTTGTTAAAAGACGAGAGATAAACACCGTGTTGACTCATATTGTATTTATTCCGAGTGCTTTCGACATAGCATAATGTCATCATCAGGATATTGTTAAATATAGGGAAAGTATTTAGTGTTCATGGTTGTGAAGGAAAAAATTGTCGTTGTCATCCGAAGATTACCATTTTTATACGTGGAATCATTAACAGTTTTTCCTTTATCTAGCAACTACTCAAGCCTGGAACTTTTTTACAGCATAGCTAGTTACTTCCCCTTAATTTCAACCAGCCATGACACAGCGTTCGTGAAGTGATATATATATATATATATATATATATATATATATATATATATATATATATATCATAAGCAAACTACTTTCAAGGATTATCAGCCCAGCCAAATCTAAAATCAGGAGAATCAGCAAAACGATAGGTCGGCCTTACAGAAGTGATTGGTTGGTTCAAAAGTCTCAATAACAAAAACGACAGTACTTTCATCCAATTTGACATCGTGGACTTCTATCCATCCATAGCCAAAAACCTTTTCGAAACAGCTTTGGATTTTGCCGAGTTTTACTCCGATATTTCTAAGGATGAAATCGACATCATCCTAAATTTCAGGAAATCAATTACAATCCACAACAACGAACAATGGATCAAAACTTTGATGTATCGATGGGATCACTGGATTCTGCTGGTCATCGAAATTGGTCGGACTATTTATTTTGTACAATCTCATTGCACATAATGAAATCAGTTTAAATAATATAGAGATTTATAGAGACAATGGTCTGATCGTAATAAATAATTCTACCGCAAGCAAGGTTGACAGGTTGAGGAAATTGATTCATAGAGTTTTTAAATCCTTACACCTTAAGGTTAAAATTGAGTCTAACATAAAACAAGTGGATTACTTAGATGTAATCATAAACTTAGCCCTAAATAATGTCCAATCCTTCTTGAAAAATATCGCTAACCCCATTTATATAAATCCTAATTCCAATCACCCAACGCCAGTTATTAAGCATATCCCATCATCCGTTGAAAGTCGTATCAACCAGCACTCTTCTAACAAAGAGATATTCAATAAACTCAAAATTGTTTATAGCAAAATCCTTACTGACAGAGGCTACAGATCTTCCGAAATTAAATATAAGAAAATTATAGTTACTCTAAAAACAAACAATAGCGGAAGGAGAATAATTTGGTATACACCTCACTTCAAAAAATTAGTCCATACCAAATTGGGACACCAATTTTTAAATCTAATTAACAAACGCTTTCCAACGAAGATTAAATTAAGTCAAATCTTCAACAGAAATACCCTAACAATTAGTTATAGCTGTTCTAGGAATCTAGATAAAGTTATTAAATCACACAACAATAGAATACTGAAACTTCATAGAGATAATAAACGCAACCCAAACACACATTCTAATATGCTCCAAGTAATAAAGCTATGTAATTGCAGAATCCCCGATCAATGTCTATTATCAAACAGGTGCTTAACAAAATCCATTGTATATATATATATATATATATATATATATATATATATATATATATATATATTAGGTTGGTGCAAACATATGTGAGAAAACGACATTATTTTTGCACCAACCTAATATATATATATATATATATGCTATACCTCATCAAAGGAGAACCCCAGTGATCTTAAATTATATTATATGTGGGATCAACTAGAAGACTTTTTAAGGATCGATATTACAATCACATATCCTCCTTTATAAATTCAGGCAAACACAATATGACGTCGCTTTCTAAATATTATTGGAAACTGAAGGAGGAAGGAGAAACACCTAAGGTTAAATGGAAAATCGTAAAAGAAGCCAGAACTTGCAAATCTTTGAACGAACCTTGTTTATTTATGTTTGCAGGAAAAACATGTATTATTGAACTTTTGAACAACACCCAATTATTAAATCAAAGATATGAAACCACCGTTTTTTGTAGGCATATTAAAGATCTAACATTACAATCTTGCTAAACGTTGAAATCCATAACTCTTAACGTTTAAAACTATAACTCACCTCCTTTGATATACGTTCTACCCTCTTATATAGATCTCCACTAATCTATCTTATATTATGATTCTTAAAATGTTTTTCCCGCATATATAATACTAGTAATACTCTCAGGTAAATTGATTTACACCCACAATTTATCTATACGTTTTACAGTTCGACAATAGGTTAAAATTTGATAATAAAAGTTATATTAATTTCCCATACTTTTACATACGTTTCTACTTATATCTTAATTTCTAAATTAAAACTTATGGTTAAAAAAAAAAAAAAAAAAACTCGAATAACTTATCAGTTAACTTTACTTTTTAATTTATTTATTAATTTACAAAAGACTTTCATTGATTACAAAACTAGAACTGCAACCTAAATATTAGGTTGGTGCAAAAATAATGACCTAATAATGTCCCTTTATTCCGTTCACTGGGGTAGACATTTCTATTTCCAGGTGTCATGTCGAATGGATGTCAGTTATCAGTTAAATAAACGGTTCAGTTCGACATTCCAACCGCCTGATGAAGGCCAGAGCGGACAACGGTCGAAACGTTGTAATAAATATGGTGAAAAAGATGAGGACAATAGTCTGAATAATGTAAATAATGTGCTTAATACCTCATCTCAGAAATATAGGCATTAATATAGACTATTTTAAGTAAGTTCCTTTCATATTGTCTGATAAGCTTAATCACATTATCATTGAAAGACGAAAGGAAAACACCATATTGATCCCGTGTCTCGTATATACGAGTTTGTCGTTACTTGGAAATTTTCATGCAGCAAGGGCGGACTATCATTGTTGTTTCGTCTGTTGTTTTTTGATTTATTGAAATTGTCATCTTTGATAATGGCTTGTGTAAACCGAAAGCTTAAATTGGATTTAAGCATGTATCAATATAGTGTTTTCCTTTCGTCTTTCAACGATAATGTGATTAAGCTTATCAGTCAATATGAAAGGAAATTACTTAAAATAAATAGACAAAATTTGTCTATATTATTTAATGAAATATGCAATAATATATATATATATATATATATATATATATATATATATATATATATATATATATATATATATATAAGGATAATGGTTAGAGTTGAAATAGACCAAGGAACAGTAGTATTAAAAAGTGCTCAATATACGTGAGAAAAAATATGTAAAAATACAAATGACATGTAGATCTTTTAAGTTTAAAAATCAGGTGGTCAATTAAAATACGAAAACACGGTTTCTACCTGGCTGTCCTACATGCCTAAATCTTTTCATTCTTTCCTTCACCTTCTTTTCCACTTCCGTTCCCACTACACACAATGTCCCTTCTTTCAAACAACATACGCCTCTTATTTCTGTTTTGTTTTCTTTTTGGGGAAGATAATCATGTAGTGTTCTTTGTGTCTTTTTTTTAAATAAAACGTTAAAGTGGTCATTTTGAAATTACCACCCGACGAGACCGCCAGGTCGAAACCATGGTTGCGAATTTTAATCTTTAAACTATATATATATATATATATATATATAAAGAACAGTAATATATTATGTTGGTGGAAAAATAATGACGTAATAATGTCGTTTTTGACGTATTTTTTACGTCAAAAAACGACATTATTACGTCATTATTTTTGCACCAACCTAATATATAATCCGGTGTTCTTATAGATAACTTTATTTTTGCAAAATAGTGCTCAATGTAAATTTACAGAGCATTAATATTATAAATTTATTGATTTAAAATATTTTTTCACTGCACAATTCAAACCATGTTTCAAAAATGGAAGCTGAAAGCTATATATATATATATATATATATATATATATATATATATATATATATTATGATTATTATATTATGTTAGGTTTTTAAAAAAAATATGTTGAAATCTCTCACAGAATAGCTTCCGTGTTTCGGTATGACGTTGTATCTTATCAGGTAAGTCACTGTTGATTAAATAATTATTTTAAAATTTCGGAAGCAAAATATTATCTCTTTTCCTAAAAGATAAAAATAAAGGTGGGCAAAAAAAAAATATGATCATGATTAAATTAATTAAATTTTTTTTAAAAAGTAAATACTATGAACAGAGGAATTTTACCTCATCTGTTTTTCTCTCATTTTTACGCATATATATATATATATATATATATATATATATATATTAGGTTGGTGCAAAATTTAAGACGTAATAATGTCGTTTTTTGACGTTAAAAAATACGTCAAAAAACGACATTATTACGTCATTATTTTTGCACCAACCTAATATGTATATATATATATATATATATATAATTATTTATTTAAAAATATGATTCCAACTCGCTACATAAGAGGTCTCATGTAGCGAGTTGGAATCATATTTTTAAATAAATATTTATATTTATGCTCTACTTTCGTATCGAGCACTATTTTTCAAAAATAAAAACAAAAATACTAAGGAACTTTAGATTATTTACCAAACCAGTTTCTTTCCTATTTTCTACAATATTTTCACACGCACACACACACATATATATATATATATATATATATTGGTAATTTTTTATATAAAAATTTATTGCTGGTATTTTTCTTATAAAAATGTATTTTTTTACGCTCATAATGTTTTGCTTTTTTGTTTGGGGGTTTACTATTTGCTCATAGCTAGGACCCTAACAGGTACTACCACCCCAGGTCAGTGGGCAGCTGGGGACAACAGAAATTAAAATGTGATTCCACAGGTATCAAAACCTCCAATCTGCTGATCAGTGGCATTATTGCTAAATGAAGTTTATTGTCAGACCCAGGACTAGCAATACAAAATGCTTGATATATAGATATATATATATATATATATCTGTGTGTTTGTTCTGATGGAAAAAATGGTTCTTTTAGACGATTAAATGAGAGCAGTTTTGTTTTGGAAGCGTTGAAATTAATAAGCCATTTCTTGCCCGAGTTAACAAACTATTGGAGGTCAATTTTTAGATCAGCATATATTTATGGGGCATTTATTTGTTCTCCGTGTTATATGCGTAACATATTTAAACTCTATTTAGAGTATTGTCCATTACTTCGCCACAACACACACACACACACACACACACACACACACACACATATATATATATATATATATATATATATATATATATATATATATATATATGTATTCATCGTGTCTGTCACTCTTTCCCTCTCTGCTTCCCCAAGTATTCGCACCTGCTGCTGCCTCGGTCGCAAAATATATGTTATTATTTACCTGAATAAGGGCTAAACTCGAAGTAATCGATACCAGCTGTTTCCTGCGAAACGGATTGATCGATACCAGCTGCTCTTTAAAGAGGGAACGGGCGCGCTGAATAAAAAAAAAATTACTTGTCACTCCACCAGGATAAAAACAACCGTAGGGTTTATCTTTTAGCGTACGATATCCACAGAGGAGTCGAAGTCACGTGACGTCTCTACCAGGAAGTTAGGCCCGGGTTTCTCGCCGAGAGCCCCAGGACGTGATCTTGACTTTTGTTCTCGCGAGGCAACGGGAGGTTGCAGATCGGCTGTGCTGTGACGCGGTGAGACTTCGGCCGTTCACTGGTCTGCTACCTGCTTCAGAAGGCCAGACTGCTACAAAATAAAAAAAAAGATACTTGAAAAACTATGACAGTTTATTGCTAGATTTACGTCACTGAGGGACAGACATTAGTGTTTTTCTTTTTATGAGCGAAAGATGAACGGTCCTCACCAGCCGATCTGTAAAAGTATATGGGAAACACTTTGCATGCAAAAGAGAGAAAATGACAAAGAACGAAATAAAAAACAAAAAATACAGTAACTTAAAACGGAGAGGAGACGGAAAAAAATGGTTATTTAAAAACAAATATATGATATATATATATATCTATGCAGTTTCTTATTCTTGCCTTGACTGTTATAGGCACAGTATTCTGGCTTTTTCTGAGATGACGAATATTATTATGATATAGGGATTTATTCAATCTGTTATCCTCATCTTGGTTGTTATAGTCACAACGTTTCGGCTATTTCTGAGATGACGAATTATCATTATTATACACGGATTTATTCAATCTGTTATCCTCATCTTGGTTGTTATAGTCACAACGTTTCTGCTATTTCTGAGATGAGGAATTATCATTATTATAAACGGATTTATTCAATCAGTTATCCTAATCTTGGTTGTTATATTCACAACGTTTCGGCTATTACTGAGATGAGGAATTATCATTATTATACACTGATTTATTCAATCTCTTATCCCCATCTTGGTTGTTATAATCACAATGTTTCGGCTATTTCTGATTTTACAAGAACTTTCTCGACAAGTTCCCCCTTCAAATAAATACGGCGTACAGACCTTTAAAAATGTCCCTTGTTGCCTTATCGGATTGCATTGATTCGTGTTTACCTAATAATGCAAATATAAGAAAGTGATTTACCGAAATATCTGACTGCTCACCATCAGTTATCCTGACATGCCAGTAAAAAACACATTTCCTGCCCTTCCCTGTTGATCGCCTGATATGAGGGTGGCATACGGTCACTGCCACAGAAAGAGGAGTGGGCCTGCATGGTTCTGTCCTATACTTTTGTGCTAACTTTTACATTAACATCTTTTTGGATGGGGATGACGTCATACCTAGCTCTCCCCAAAGATATGGATTAAATATCATCACATCCTTGGCTATCCGGCCTTGGTTGTAATCAAGTGTATGAGAAACCCAAATCTAAATTCAAAAACGTAGAGAAGATGACAATAAAACCTTACAATATAACCAAAAAAATCATGGCTAATCACTGTAATAAAGAAAATTAGAGAGTCTTTATCGATCAGGTCCTGAAGGAAAACGGCATTAAATAAATCAAGCAGAATGTAATGTCGGCAAACAAAGACATATTGGGGATTAATTCCCAAATTTAAGACGTCGTGGAAGTCTATATCCGATTTATTTCTCGTACAGTAGGCGTCTGTTTATCTCGCAAGATAAAGATAGCATCCTTTGTGGTCACAATTCAGTCCTTCGGAATGATCTCTCCAGGGCGTAGGTCTGGACGATAGTATATAGAGACTGTGCTTTGCTCTGACCATGCCCCACTCTCTCTCGGCAGTACCGCCAAGGTCCAAATACAGAACAATACATTTGGGGGTTGGCTTAGTTGCAGGATTTGCCGAAAAGTTCTCAGTGTTGACAGCCACCCCCCTTCGGAACGCCACTCCGGGTTTTACTGTCTGGATTTATTTCCATGTTATTTTCCATTTATTTTCCGTGTTTTGAATATAATCACAAGGCAGCGGAGGTTTAAAATCAGAATTTTCCTTCCTCTAGATAGACTGGGCTGCCATCTACGCGAAGCAGCTGGTTATAAGGCGCCAGTTGTCCGCCTTCTCCCGTTCTCAGAAGCTGTTTGAGACGCTCTTAGTTCTTAATTTACTTGTTATATATTGTCATGGTTGCTCTTTCTGGTCTTTTTAGAATAAATAAAAATGTTAAAAAAAGTTTGTTTTTTTCTAATCCTAGGCAGAAGGCGAGTGACACTTGTTTTCGGGGAAGAGCGCACAGTTACTACACTCTGATCCTAGGCAGTTCTGTTCTTCTTGTTCTTGTAACGGCATTCACCCGTGGTGGGTTGAGCCGGCTCCTTTGGAGTCTCATGGGAATTTGGAATTCACAAGCGGTCCCCAACCCGCATGTATAGCACGTGAGATTTGATTATAGTGGTGAAGGTTTCGTGCAGGACCATCCACACTTTTTGAAGGGCCGATTACAGAGACCTGGTGCCCTACGAGCCACAAGGTCCCCAAACGACCATCCGCAGGTTTTGAATTCCTTCTCCTAGACCAGGCTATAGAACCCAGTCTGTCCTGCTATTTACCTATAGCTGGAGGGAGAAGAAGAGGATCACACCTTTCCCAAGGAAAGTGAATGTAATGGATTCGACTGGAATTCGAACTCGGTTCTCCGATTCCTCAATCCAAGCCCCTATCCATTACTCCACCGTGCTTTCAATATTTAGGCAGAGGGATAGTGAGGGACCCTTAAATTTGCGTCAGAGCGCACGGATACTACCCACTGATTCTAAGCAAAACGCTGGAGAGTTACATTTTGGTACTCGGCTGAGCGCACAGATACTCCACTGATCAAAGGCAGAGGGCTAGAGAATTTCATCTCAAACCGAACGTACTTAGTGTAATCTTTGTTTTAACTCCAGATATTTGTCAAGTTGTAATCGTTTGAATTTAATCAAGACTTGCACATATTCTGGATAGTTGCCTCTTTTCCCTGGGAAATGTCTTTGGAACTTTGTTGAAATGAATAGCGTAAGTGATAGAAAGGTTTTAGAGAATTGATGACGGGAGCAGGTTTTGGTGAAACTGGGATTTTCTAGTTCTAAAACTACACGTTGGCGGCGAATGTAGTCATCAACGCTATCATCTTAAATGAATCGATCAACAAAGAAGAAATTAAATTCTTGGATACGAGATAAAACGGACGACACCGAGGTCGAGTCATATATAATTTCCGCTTTTTTGCTATCGCCTCAATAAGTGAAGTTCAATATTATTTTATTCAGTGATATGTTCACCATTATTTGCAAAGATCTTTTGCCACGTATCCAGCAGCTCTTTGATATCTTTTCAGTAAAATTCCCCAGATTTGAATGTGAGAAAATAATCAACGAACTCTTCCATCTGTCTTTCATGAAAGAAAGGTTTTTATACGACAATGTCAGGGGAATTGGCGGCGAATTTAGTCATCAACGCCATCATCGTAAAGGAAGTGGTCAGCAAAAAAGAAATTTAATTCTTACATACGATATAAAGATGACGAATATCCTCTGCATATATTATTACTTAAGGAACTGAAAAGAAATACATTAAACAAACATTATTAAACAAATATGAAGGCAAGAATTAGTTTTCTATTTTTATTAAGTGAAAATCTGACACCCATTTAATTACAACGTCGCGGTTTTACTTAGATATTGTACAAGTCCGTATGCAGCACCTAGGGAGGAATAAACTCGCAACTGAGTCTGGGAAATGTCTTTGGAACTTTATCGAAATGAAGAGCGTAAGTAATATTAGGGTGGTGCAAAAATAATGTCGTTTTCTCACGGTAACATATGTGAGAAAACGACATTATTTTTGCACCAACCTAAGAGAAAGGTTTTACTGAATGGATGACGGGGGCAGGTTTTGGTGAAATTGGAAGCTTCTAGTTCTGAAACTACACATTGACGGCGAATTTAGTCACCAACGCCATAATCATAAAGGGAGCAAATAATAAAATCAGTTCTTGGGTTCGACAGAAAATCGACGACGAGTCTAAAATAAGTAAAAGCGAACAGTAAAAAAAGTTTATATTTAAAATCGGAATAAAAAATATTTACCATAGGATAATGGATCTAAAACATTAACAATTTTATAGAATCAGATAAATGATCAGATCAGATCAGGTCTGATGCTCTTGCTAAATATTTAGAGATTCTTGATAAAATCCAAAAAGGAATCTGCAATGTTTCTCTCCAGAATCTATCTTACATATTTATAAGTCTACCATTCATCCATGCTTTGAATATTGCTGCCACATATGGTCCGGTGCTCCTGCTATATATTTAGAGATTCTTGATAAAATCCAAAGAGGAATCTGCAATGTTTCTCTCCAGAATCTATCCTACATATTTATAAGTCTACCATTCATCCATGCTTTGAATATTGCTGACACATATGGTCCGGTGCTCCTGCTATATATTTAGAGATTCTTGATAAAATCCAAAGAGGAATCTGCAATGTTTCTCTCCAGAATCTATCTTACATATTTATAAGTTTACCATTCATCCATGCTTTGAATATTGCTGACACATATGGTCCGGTGCTCCTGCTATATATTTAGAGATTCTTGATAAAATCCAAAGAGGAATCTGCAATGTTTCTCTCCAGAATCTATCTTACATAGTTATAAGTTTAGCATTCATCCATGCTTTGAATATCGCTGACACATATGGTCCGGTGCTCCTGCTGTATATTTAGAGATACTTGATAAAATCCAAAGAGGAATCTGCAATGTTTCTCTCCAGAATCTATCTTACATATTTATAAGTTTACCATTCATCCATGCTTTGAATATTGCTGACACATATGGTCCGGTGCTCCTGCTATATATTTAGAGATTCTTGATAAAATCCAAAGAGGAATCTGCAATGTTTCTCTCCAGAATCTATCTTACATATTTATAAGTTTACCATTCATCCATGCTTTGAATATTGCTGACACATATGGTCCGGTGCTCCTGCTGTATATTTAGAGATACTTGATAAAATCCAAAGAGGAATCTGCAATGTTTCTCTCCAGAATCTATCTTACATATTTATAAGTTTACCATTCATCCATGCTTTGAATATTGCTGACACATATGGTCCGGTGCTCCTGCTGTATATTTAGAGATTCTTGATAAAATCCAAAGAGGAATCTGCAATGTTTCTCTCCAGAATCTATCTTACATATTTATACGTTTACCATTCATCCATGCTTTGAATATTGCTGACACATATGGTCCGGTGCTCCTGCTATATATTTAGAGATTCTTGATAAAATCCAAAGAGGAATCTGCAATGTTTCTCTCCAGAATCTATCTTACATATTTATAAGTTTACCATTCATCCATGCTTTGAATATTGCTGACACATATGGTCCGGTGCTCCTGCTATATATTTAGAGATTCTTGATAAAATCCAAAGAGGAATCTGCAATGTTTCTCTCCAGAATCTATCTTACATAGTTATAAGTTTAGCATTCATCCATGCTTTGAATATCGCTGACACATATGGTCCGGTGCTCCTGCTGTATATTTAGAGATACTTGATAAAATCCAAAGAGGAATCTGCAATGTTTCTCTCCAGAATCTATCTTACATATTTATAAGTTTACCATTCATCCATGCTTTGAATATTGCTGACACATATGGTCCGGTGCTCCTGCTATATATTTAGAGATTCTTGATAAAATCCAAAGAGGAATCTGCAATGTTTCTCTCCAGAATCTATCTTACATATTTATAAGTTTACCATTCATCCATGCTTTGAATATTGCTGACACATATGGTCCGGTGCTCCTGCTGTATATTTAGAGATACTTGATAAAATCCAAAGAGGAATCTGCAATGTTTCTCTCCAGAATCTATCTTACATATTTATAAGTTTACCATTCATCCATGCTTTGAATATTGCTGACACATATGGTCCGGTGCTCCTGCTGTATATTTAGAGATTCTTGATAAAATCCAAAGAGGAATCTGCAATGTTTCTCTCCAGAATCTATCTTACATATTTATACGTTTACCATTCATCCATGCTTTGAATATTGCTGACACATATGGTCCGGTGCTCCTGCTATATATTTAGAGATTCTTGATAAAATCCAAAGAGGAATCTGCAATGTTTCTCTCCAGAATCTATCTTACATATTTATAAGTTTACCATTCATCCATGCTTTGAATATTGCTGACACATATGGTCCGGTGCTCCTGCTATATATTTAGAGATTCTTGATAAAATCCAAAGAGGAATCTGCAATGTTTCTCTCCAGAATCTATCTTACATATTTATAAGTTTACCATTCATCCATGCTTTGAATATTGCTGACACATATGGTCCGGTGCTCCTGCTATATATTTAGAGATTCTTGATAAAATCCAAAGAGGAATCTGCAATGTTTCTCTCCAGAATCTATCTTACATATTTATAAGTTTACCATTCATCCATGCTTTGAATATTGCTGACACATATGGTCCGGTGCTCCTGCTGTATATTTAGAGATTCTTGATAAAATCCAAAGAGGAATCTGCAATGTTTCTCTCCAGAATCTATCTTACATATTTATAAGTTTACCATTCATCCATGCTTTGAATATTGCTGACACATATGGTCCGGTGCTCCTGCTGTATATTTAGAGATTCTTGATAAAATCCAAAGAGGAATCTGCAATGTTTCTCTCCAGAATCTATCTTACATATTTATACGTTTACCATTCATCCATGCTTTGAATATTGCTGACACATATGGTCCGGTGCTCCTGCTATATATTTAGAGATTCTTGATAAAATCCAAAGAGGAATCTGCAATGTTTCTCTCCAGAATCTATCTTACATATTTATAAGTTTACCATTCATCCATGCTTTGAATATTGCTGACACATATGGTCCGGTGCTCCTGCTATATATTTAGAGATTCTTGATAAAATCCAAAGAGGAATCTGCAATGTTTCTCTCCAGAATCTATCTTACATATTTATAAGTTTACCATTCATCCATGCTTTGAATATTGCTGACACATATGGTCCGGTGCTCCTGCTGTATATTTAGAGATACTTGATAAAATCCAAAGAGGAATCTGCAATGTTTCTCTCCAGAATCTATCTTACATATTTATAAGTTTACCATTCATCCATGCTTTGAATATTGCTGACACATATGGTCCGGTGCTCCTGCTATATATTTAGAGATTCTTGATAAAATCCAAAGAGGAATCTGCAATGTTTCTCTCCAGAATCTATCTTACATATTTATAAGTTTACCATTCATCCATGCTTTGAATATTGCTGTCACATATGGTCCGGTGCTCCTGCTGTATATTTAGAGATTCTTGATAAAATCCAAAGAGGAATCTGCAATGTTTCTCTCCAGAATCTATCTTACATATTTATAAGTTTACCATTCATCCATGCTTTGAATATTGCTGACACATATGGTCCGGTGCTCCTGCTATATATTTAGAGATTCTTGATAAAATCCAAAGAGGAATCTGCAATGTTTCTCTCCAGAATCTATCTTACATATTTATAAGTTTACCATTCATCCATGCTTTGAATATTGCTGACACATATGGTCCGGTGCTCCTGCTATATATTTAGAGATTCTTGATAAAATCCAAAGAGGAATCTGCAATGTTTCTCTCCAGAATCTATCTTACATATTTATAAGTTTACCATTCATCCATGCTTTGAATATTGCTGACACATATGGTGCGGTGCTCCTGCTATATATTTAGAGATTCTTGATAAAATCCAAAGAGGAATCTGCAATGTTTCTCTCCAGAATCTATCTTACATATTTATAAGTTTACCATTCATCCATGCTTTGAATATTGCTGACACATATGGTCCGGTGCTCCTGCTGTATATTTAGAGATTCTTGATAAAATCCAAAGAGGAATCTGCAATGTTTCTCTCCAGAATCTATCTTACATATTTATAAGTTTACCATTCATCCATGCTTTGAATATTGCTGACACATATGGTCCGGTGCTCCTGCTGTATATTTAGAGATTCTTGATAAAATCCAAAGAGGAATCTGCAATGTTTCTCTCCAGAATCTATCCTACATATTTATAAGTCTACCATTCATCCATGCTTTGAATATTGCTGACACATATGGTCCGGTGCTCCTGCTGTATATTTAGAGATTCTTGATAAAATCCAAAGAGGAATCTGCAATGTTTCTCTCCAGAATCTATCTTACATAGTTATAAGTTTACCATTCATCCATGCTTTGAATATTGCTGACACATATGGTCCGGTGCTCCTGCTGTATATTTAGAGATTCTTGATAAAATCCAAAGAGGAATCTGCAATGTTTCTCTCCAGAATCTATCTTACATATTTATAAGTTTACCATTCATCCATGCTTTGAATATTGCTGACACATATGGTCCGGTGCTCCTGCTGTATATTTAGAGATTCTTGATAAAATCCAAAGAGGAATCTGCAATGTTTCTCTCCAGAATCTATCTTACATATTTATAAGTCTAGCATTCATCCATGCTTTGAATATTGCTGACACATATGGTCCGGTGCTCCTGCTATATATTTAGAGATACTTGATAAAATCCAAAGAGGAATCTGCAATGTTTCTCTCCAGAATCTATCTTACATATTTATAAGTTTACCATTCATCCATGCTTTGAATATTGCTGACACATATGGTCCGGTGCTCCTGCTGTATATTTAGAGATACTTGATAAAATCCAAAGAGGAATCTGCAATGTTTCTCTCCAGAATCTATCTTACATATTTATAAGTCTAGCATTCATCCATGCTTTGAATATTGCTGACACATATGGTCCGGTGCTCCTGCTATATATTTAGAGATTCTTGATAAAATCCAAAGAGGAATCTGCAATGTTTCTCTCCAGAATCTATCTTACATATTTATAAGTTTACCATTCATCCATGCTTTGAATATTGCTGACACATATGGTCCGGTGCTCCTGCTATATATTTAGAGATTCTTGATAAAATCCAAAGAGGAATCTGCAATGTTTCTCTCCAGAATCTATCTTACATATTTATAAGTTTACCATTCATCCATGCTTTGAATATTGCTGACACATATGGTGCGGTGCTCCTGCTATATATTTAGAGATTCTTGATAAAATCCAAAGAGGAATCTGCAATGTTTCTCTCCAGAATCTATCTTACATATTTATAAGTTTACCATTCATCCATGCTTTGAATATTGCTGACACATATGGTCCGGTGCTCCTGCTGTATATTTAGAGATTCTTGATAAAATCCAAAGAGGAATCTGCAATGTTTCTCTCCAGAATCTATCTTACATATTTATAAGTTTACCATTCATCCATGCTTTGAATATTGCTGACACATATGGTCCGGTGCTCCTGCTGTATATTTAGAGATTCTTGATAAAATCCAAAGAGGAATCTGCAATGTTTCTCTCCAGAATCTATCCTACATATTTATAAGTCTACCATTCATCCATGCTTTGAATATTGCTGACACATATGGTCCGGTGCTCCTGCTGTATATTTAGAGATTCTTGATAAAATCCAAAGAGGAATCTGCAATGTTTCTCTCCAGAATCTATCTTACATAGTTATAAGTTTACCATTCATCCATGCTTTGAATATTGCTGACACATATGGTCCGGTGCTCCTGCTGTATATTTAGAGATTCTTGATAAAATCCAAAGAGGAATCTGCAATGTTTCTCTCCAGAATCTATCTTACATATTTATAAGTTTACCATTCATCCATGCTTTGAATATTGCTGACACATATGGTCCGGTGCTCCTGCTGTATATTTAGAGATTCTTGATAAAATCCAAAGAGGAATCTGCAATGTTTCTCTCCAGAATCTATCTTACATATTTATAAGTCTAGCATTCATCCATGCTTTGAATATTGCTGACACATATGGTCCGGTGCTCCTGCTATATATTTAGAGATACTTGATAAAATCCAAAGAGGAATCTGCAATGTTTCTCTCCAGAATCTATCTTACATATTTATAAGTTTACCATTCATCCATGCTTTGAATATTGCTGACACATATGGTCCGGTGCTCCTGCTGTATATTTAGAGATACTTGATAAAATCCAAAGAGGAATCTGCAATGTTTCTCTCCAGAATCTATCTTACATATTTATAAGTCTAGCATTCATCCATGCTTTGAATATTGCTGACACATATGGTCCGGTGCTCCTGCTATATATTTAGAGATTCTTGATAAAATCCAAAGAGGAATCTGCAATGTTTCTCTCCAGAATCTATCTTACATATTTATAAGTTTACCATTCATCCATGCTTTGAATATTGCTGACACATATGGTCCGGTGCTCCTGCTATATATTTAGAGATTCTTGATAAAATCCAAAGAGGAATCTGCAATGTTTCTCTCCAGAATCTATCTTACATATTTATAAGTTTACCATTCATCCATGCTTTGAATATTGCTGACACATATGGTCCGGTGCTCCTGCTGTATATTTAGAGATACTTGATAAAATCCAAAGAGGAATCTGCAATGTTTCTCTCCAGAATCTATCTTACATATTTATAAGTTTACCATTCATCCATGCTTTGAATATTGCTGACACATATGGTCCGGTGCTCCTGCTATATATTTAGAGATTCTTGATAAAATCCAAAGAGGAATCTGCAATGTTTCTCTCCAGAATCTATCCTACATATTTATAAGTCTACCATTCATCCATGCTTTGAATATTGCTGCCAAATATGGTCTGGTGCTCTTGATATATATTTAGAGATTCTTAATAAAATCCAAAGAATCAGCAATGTTATTGGTCCTGACATGGCATCTCGGCTTCAGTCGCTTTCCCACCCCGCCGTAACGTACCCTTCCCGCTATCACCATAAAGATAACGATCAGAAAAAGAAGATACGAGTTAAAGCCGACGATGATATCCCTGAAATATCCTGCTGAATTGTGGCTTCACTAACTCAACCAAGAATTGAACTAGTGACTACGAGATTACAGTAACGCAATTATAATTAATTACACCATCGTCTCGAAGGCGGGCTAGTGGAATGTTTATGGGGCGCTTTTTTATATTCAATATCAGAAGGGTTTGACATTTGGTTATTATAGCGGGTACTTACCGCTTTTAATAATTTAGTATTTCATTTTTGAGATGATTAATTGTCAATGTGTTTTATTATTAATGATAGAAGATGTAAAAATAGGTTTCTTTTTATTTTACTGTGACCTTTTGAAACAATTTAGGATCAAGGTGACTACTCTTCAACTGTTTTCATTCACATTCCAAGTAGTGAAAAACAGGTACTGTGAAGTTTGAATACATTTCCACCCCAAGTAGAGACGGACTTTATTTTAGGGCCACGTCCTTGAAATTGGCACACATATTACGATTAAAACAAGAAACTTCTTCCCTACGCGCAAGCCGCTAGTGGCCCACTGGCGGGCCGTCGATGGCGGTAACCGGTGAGCCTCTAGCGGTCCGCCAGTGGTAACACTGCCGAAACGAATACGCCGGCGGCCCGACTGCGGGCTACCAGCGGTAAATGTTAGTGACATGCCACCTAGTGGCAGATTGGTGTCTTGCGTATAGGGAATTGTTGCTAATTAATAGATCTATACATGAACAAGAATGAAAATGTGACTTAGCACTTGGTAAATATTAAGAAAAAAATTGACGGGTGTTCCAACACCCCACAGCGCTACAAAGTGTGAGGTAAAATATACTGACATTCATTCAGAGAAATTGTCACGCCCCCCTGGGAATTTCTTACTCTAGATCCCAAACTGTAATACAACATGTCATCTATTTCACTCCAGACACGCCCCACACACATCCCTATGATATGGTCTGTGAACAAGACTTTTTACTCTGTCTCATGTTTGTTCAACATGTATGTTCAAATTTATTGTTCAAACAACCCGAGGTGATACATGATTGATTCGTTTTTTACGGTTTATCAATCCTTTACAGTTTGTTTAAGTCAGGTTTTGTTTTGATTGTAAAGAGAGCCATGATTGACTGAGTCTTGAATAAACACTTCATGCGAAAGAGGAAATGGGTGGTAAACAGATAAGGGAAAAAAACAATAGTAAAGAGTCAAAAGTAAGAGTAACTAAGACTGGAAGTTGTGGAGAGCCGTGATCGTCTTGAATAAACACTTCATGTGAAAGAGGAAATGGGTAGTAAACAAATAAGGAAAAACTATAGTAAAGAGTCAAAAGTAAGAGTAACTAAGACTGGAAGTTGCGGAGAGCCGTGATCGACTGAGTCTTGAATAGATGCGTCAGATAAAAGAAGAAATAGCTGGTAATCTAATAAGAAAAAAGAACAATAGTAAAGAGTCAAAAATTAGAGTAACTAAGAGTGGAAGTTTTGAAGAGCCATGATCGTCCACGTTTCGAAGAAACAGCATATAAATGAAGAAATGAATGGATTACTGAATATGTACAAAGTGGGATACTAAAGAGTTAAAAGTTACTAAGAAAAACAAAAGACTGAAAGTCGTGGAGGTCCATGATCGCCCACGTCTTGAAGATTTACGATGCAATACATTTTATACTGGTATTTTTTTCATTTCGCTTTTACTTACATTTTATTTTGATGTCCAGGTCGTTATTCTACGTTCGTTAGCAAAAAGCAATGATCCGTAATTCAGAATAAAACTCCGATAAGATTCGAACTCGAAACCACTTTAAGTGCAAACGAATTCGTGCGACATCGTGCCAATGCGTTCTTTAGGCGTAAATTGAAATTGACAGTCTCAAGACTTCTTATACGCTGTGTAAAATGAGGGATGGATTTTCTGTTGTTACTAAGTAATAAGGTCACCCACCCCTCACAATAGTACTTAACAGATTTTGCAATAATCGGTCTCAGTTCCCATCCTTTATCCGCGTCCTGGGTAAGACGATAAACTACGTCCGTATCCTGGGTAAGGCGATAACCTACATCCGCGTCCTGGGTAAGACGATAAACTAGGTCCGCGTCCTGGGTAAGACTATAACCTACATCCGCGTCCTGGGTAAGACGATAAACTACGTCCGCGTCCTGGGTAAGACGATAACATACATCCGCGTCCTGGGTAAGACGATAAACTAGGTCTGCGTCCTGGGTAAGACGATAACCTACATCCGTGTCCTGGGTAAGACGATAAACTAGGTCCGCGTCCTGGGTAAGACGATAACCTACATTCGCGTCCTGGGTAAGACGATAAACTAAGTCTGCGTCCTGGGTAAGACGATAAACTAGGTCCGCGTACTGGGTAAGACGATAAACTAGGTCTGCGTCCTGGGTAAGACGATAAACTAGGTCTGCGTCCTGGGTAAGACGATAAACTAGGTCCGCGTACTGGGTAAGACGATAAACTAAGTCTGCGTCCTGGGTAAGACGATAAACTAGGTCCGCGTACTGGGTAAGACGATAAACTAGGTCCGCGTACTGGGTAAGACGATAAACTAAGTCTGCGTCCTGGGTAAGACGATAAACTAGGTCCGCGTACTGGGTAAGACGATAAACTAGGTCCGCGTACTGGGTAAGACGATAAACTAAGTCTGCGTCCTGGGTAAGACGATAAACTAGGTCCGCGTACTGGGTAAGACGATAAACTACGTGCAAAAGTAAAGCCTCTGATCAAGAAGTTTTGAGGAGCGTGGAGCCACCTCTTAATTGCTGGTGTTCTCAGGTCCACCCAGACCCGGGGTGGTAGCACCTGTTAGGGCCCCAGCTATGCGCAAATAGTTAACCCCCAAAACTGGGGTAAAAACACTATGAAAGTGTAAAAATAGGTTTTAATAACAGAAATACTTTGTAAAAAATTATTACCAGCAATAAATTTTTGTAGAAAAAAATATTACTAGCAATACGTAAATACTAAAATTTAATTGTAAGAACAAATTTTGCTCTAATAAACAAAAGCAAAAAAATTCAATATATTTTTGAAAAAAACAATATTACCAGCAATACCTTTCCAGCTACACAGAAACAGATTTTTGACAAAACAAAATAAAAAAAAAATGTCGGCATTAAATAACCCATTGAGGTTGATATGTCGTAAACCAAACCAAACCAAACCGTCTCAGTTCAACATAGGACCACATGAGTTAAGCAACGTCTAACCTGGTCAGCAACAAGATTGGTGACCCTTTGGGCATACCAGGTGCTATAAGCTTACATGTGCGGGTGGTGTAATGGATAATGGCTCAGAGTTGTTCGGAGAGCAGAGTTTTCCATCCAGTTGGGTTCGTTATATTCACTTAAGCGCAAATACTCTTGGGAAAGGTTTGAATCCACATCTTCTCCTCCACCTATTGGTTAATTACTAAGACTTCTATCTCTAAATTATTACTTCAATTTTTAAATATTTTTCTGGCTTTAAATAACCCGCAAAGGGTTGATAATCCGTGTCTTCTTTCTCTGGAATACAAATCGTGGATTCCCTACCTTTTCAGAATTTAATAAACAAACACGACATTATAACGTGAATATAAAGTGGGGGATCAATTCCATATTACAATCAATATATAAGGTGAACACCCATTTATGGTCATGGTAGTTTCTATACATTTATATTCGAGAGAACGTAATAAGTCTAAAAGACATGCCAACAAGAAATTATAATATGGATCTAAAGTGGGGGATCAATTCTATATTACAATAAATAAATACACTGATCCCCCATTTTCGGCCACGGTAGTTTCTATACATCTATATTCCAGAGAATGTAAATAAATCTTAGACATGTCCACAAGAAATCATAATGTGGATATAAAGTGAGTGATCAATTCTATATTACAATCAATATTTAAACTGATTCCTCACTTTGTGGACACGGTAGTTTCTATACATTTATATTCCAGACAATGTAAATAAATCTAAATGACATGTCTACAAGAAATTGTAATGTGGATAAAAAGTGGGGGATCAAATCTATATTACAATAATATATGAACTGATCCCTCACTTTGTGGACACGGTAGTTTCTATACATTTATATTCCAAGAGAATGTAAATAAATCTGGAAGACGAGCCTACAAGAAACTATAATGTGGATATAAAGTGGCTGTTGAATATTATGTAATTTTTTTCTGAGGAAAGCGGACTTGGAGAATGTGACACTCAAAGGACATATTTGAGGTAAGAAAGAATCAGCGTATAACGTACTAAGAAGCTTTTGCGAGTGGTTCAGCAAACCAGGGATTTAGAAGGTTAGTCAGAAGATGAGCTGCTGTGGGTCGGCCACCTCTTGACGGGATACTGTATATGAAAGAAGATGATGTCTATTGCCCGCCAAGAGATTTTGTTCACACCTACCAAGTAATGATCATCGGATTTAAATCGTCTGCGGCTTCGGAGCTATCGAACTTGTAAATCCTGGATTAGTGAGTTTTAACCAGCATTAAAATCTAATTTAGCTGTTAAGAGAAACAAGGAAAGCTGGTTCATTTGGCTCGGACAATGACCTCTGTTCTAGGACAACGGTAGAGGTAACTCGGCTAAGACGAAATCAACTTTAAATTTGGAAAAATGTATTGCTTTCTCTAATTTCTTTATTCGTCTGGCTGTGGCGTAGCTAGACGGGGCGGTCCCGGGAAGTTTTCTAAGATGAAAAAAACAAGAGCATAATTTCAATAAATTTGCAAAAAAAAAAAAAAAAGCAGCGATGAGGAAGAAGGTAGGATTCAAATGAAGCCAATATGTCTTTGATATGGCTGGCTCAAAGACAGCCAGCAATAAAAGAAAAAAATGTCTCCAAAACGGGCTGCCAGCTGGTGGGTATAAACCCCACTTACAATAAGTGAAAGGATGCGAAAAAGAATCGAACATTTTTAAAGGGCGTGATGTGGGATTGGATAAAACAGAGGTCATATAAATAAGTTATCTTTCTTTTAATATCGTCAAAAGTTTTTAAAGTTTTCCTGATTTAGAAAAAAAAAGGTATTAGGTTGGTGTAAAAATAATGACGTAATAATGTCGTTTTTTGACGTATTTTTTAAAGTTAAAAAACGACATTATTAAGTCATTATTTTTGCACCAACCTAATAGTAACGTCTTCGATTTTTTATGTATCCCATTTTTATTTTACTAAAATAAACACAAGTGTACATTTATTTTATAATTTATTAGTGAGGAGTTATATAAATACCATATTTAGAGAAACACGAAAAACACATGTCATCATACGGGCACTAGTTTCTGAGAAATGGATAAAAACTTTAAAAATTGATGGGTGTACGAATAATTTCATCGTTGAATATATATATATATATATATATATATATATATATATATATATATATATATATATATAGTAGTAGTAGTAGTAGTAGTAGTAGTAGTAGTAGTAGTAATCTTATAAGTATAAGAAAGTATACTCGTTCGGAAAACCTTCAGAGTCTTGATTTACAAATAATCAAACCAATACCAAACGGGAAAAAAAAGGTATTAAAAAAGAAAGAGCCAAGATGTACATTAGCTGAAAATAATCGTCTAGCATGCAAGTCCAAAATCCAATGAAAAAACCCCGATACGAGTAAGCAAAATAACTAAATAAACTGCTCAATACAATAAGCAGAGCAAACCTAGTTAAATATATATATAAATATATATATAAATATATATATATGGTTGGATAGATGTGAGCTTGTGACCCTTGGTTTCACGCTTTAGCGATCGTCAGACAAACTGATTAATTTTTTAAAAATTTTGGTTTTATGTAGATTGCGTGTATTGGTGTTATTATGGAAGTGGTGGGGGAAACTTCATCGTTTTTTCATCGTACTAACGCAAACATCGATGTATGCAGACACATATACATACTTGGTCGTCCGTCGGGACTCATATATATATATAAACCCCACCACTTCCACAATAAGACCAATACACGCAATCTACATAAACCCAAATTTAAAAAAAAATTAATCAGTTTGTCTGACGATCGCTAAAGCGTGAAACCCAGGGTCACAAGCTCACATCTATCCAACCATATATGTTAGCTCTATCTCTGATATTGAGCGCTTTCTAATAAGTACCGCGTATATAATATATAAATAATTATACATAGATATATATTTTTATTTATATTTATATACACACACTTTATATATATATATATATATATATATATATAGATAGATAGATAGATAGATAGATAGATAGATAGATAGATGTATGTATAATGATAATATTGGTGATAAGGATATTTCCAAAAGGATATAAATCCAGGGAGATCTCTATGTTAGAAACATAGCAATAATTATTATTATAAAAGGCATAAACACTAAAACTTCATGATGTAATAATTTATTTCATTAGCGTCGTAAAAACGGCCTCTATTCATCAGGCCTTCAAATCTTTTTCAAGGCTTTTGGATTTTAAGGCTTGATGAATTGAGACCGTTTTTACGACCCTAATGAAATAAATTATTACATCATGAAGTTTTAGTGTTTATGCCTTTTAGAAGAATATAGGGGTAGATTATCTGTCTGACGCCAATTCAACCGGGTTTCGATCCGAGCTAGAGGTAACCGGACGTCTCATGACCTGTGATACGGTGAAACAGTCTGTGGATGACAGAAAAATTGTCAGTTGAGCTCTCTGGGGATAAAGTTTGAGTTTGTAAACTTACAACTTACATTACTGCTACTAATGCAATACTCTTCAATAAAACGAACCGAGTTCTCTCAGTCACTAGCATGCTTATCTTAAGACAAATACGCTTAAATTTACCTTCATCCCTGGCGTGCACCAATGGCTTAGGGGCAGATTAACGGACGTTAATTCCCGGCTAGAGGCAACAGGACATCTAACCACACTGATGAACAGTGATACAGCCAAAAAGTCTGTCTGTGGATTACTATATATATATATATATATATATATATATATATATATATATATAAAGTTGCAAATTAAAAAAATAAATAATAATGTTATTTTTATGAAAGTATTTATTTATTTATATATATATATATTTGATATTTCAGATTGACCTCAATCTTTCTTCAGAAATAAATGTTTGTTACAAATAAATTAAAATTAATGTTCGTTTACAAGTAGCATCCGTCGCGAGACGCGGACGTCACGTGATATGGAACGCCACTGTGTTCGAATATTCCTAACGTAAATCTAACTGTAATAATATTTTAGATGTTGTTTAAAAAAATTATAAATTTTTTTAACTATATCTAAAAAAATGTTTAACTATTGAAATATTTATAAAGATTTCAAATACCCAAGTCTTTATTTAACCCTAGTTTATATGTATTTATTTTTAAAATCCAGTATTTTTCTTTTTTTTTTCTACGTGTGTATGTGTATGTAGATAGATAGATAGATAGATAGATAGATAGATCATGGAGGGGGTTAATGCGCACTGGGGGTTAATGTGCACTGTAATATAGTATACCTTCTGGGAAAGGGCGGGAAAAAACACTAGCTACACCTCTGTCGTCTGGCTACTTAGGGTTATTTTAACGAAGTGGTCCATTAAAAATAAAAGCATCTGTGTATTATAGATAAAAATAGAGCGTGGCGGGAGTACCTCCCACATAACTGTAAGGCATTACCTGCAGGGTGCGACAAAAATAATATAGTGCTGGAATAATTTCTTAGTTTCTCGTTAATAATACTCAAATGAAAACACTGGAACAAAACTTTAGAGAAGAAAACTTTTACTGATATCAGAGAACGGTAACTCCCATCGATCTATAATTTTTGCAAGTCAGGGTCCATCATACATAAAATAGACAGAATGTTGTAGTATATCTACAGACGATAATGGGCATGTCCACATTCATATAAATACAGTAGTAAATACTGTATGTTGGTCTGCAGTCGGAGATTCATCTCCAGCTGTGCTGGTCAAACTCGCTGGCTCTTAGCAGAGAGGATCCCCAGACCAGGCTATGTCGAAAGGCAGAGTCTTGTCTCGGGAAACAGCTACCCGACCCCGATTTAGACGGGGTCTACAGGGATTTTTTAACCTAGTCTACGGGTTCGGATACCCCACATTAAATTCGGCCTTGTGACACATCTGACCGCGTGGGGCGGTTGGTAATCCTGCAGTTGGAGATTTGTCTCCAGCCGTGCTGTTCGAACTCTCTGCCCCCGGGTTGCCCTTCGACATAAACTCGTATCGGGAAACAGCTACTCGATCTACTTTTATACGGTGTCTACGGGAGAAACTTTGGCCGGGCTCAGATATCCCACATTAAATTCGGCCTTGTGCCACATCTGACCGCGTCGGGCGTTGGGTAGATATCATGCAGTTGGAGATTCATTGTGGAATTCACTTGACTCACTTCCAGCAGGTGACTACTACTTCTACGCGCCGATGGCGAATCTTATATGTGTTGTTTTTGTCCTAAGTATTATCGTTCATTCATATGCCCCGTAAAGGGATATATTTGAACGAAGTAGCTAAGAGGTTTTGGCTACTATAACCAAGTAGAATATGGTAGCAGTAATCGACTGGTACGCGTCGTAGTCGCAGGTAAGAATATGTAGATTAATGGTGTAGTCCAATGGGCGTCGTTATAGACTTAGCTCTCAGACTAAGGCACTCTGACTTTCCTACACGTCAGTCGGTATTTATGACGGACACCAGCCAATCATATTCCAGTGAGGAGGAACACAGGTGTACGCATATTAAATTATATAATTCATTACCAACCTTCTTGTGCTTATTCTATTCAGTAACCTTAGGTTAAAACACTTTGCAATCATCCTGTACAATAATAGCGAATACCGTAGTTCAGTGCAACAATGCTTACGACTCAACGCTATGCCTTACGCCCCACTTTGCGACCTTGTTAATATGAGACGTTCTACCCATAGTGAAAGGGTGGGAGTCCTTTTTTTTTTTTTCTTTAAGTAATTCACCCCAATCAAGGCGGGAGTGCCACAAGTACGCAAGGGGCGACAGAGAGTGTAAGTAAGGGAAAAACTGCGTATATTGGGTGTTGAGGAAGGGATAAAAAGCAGAAAAGAGGGGGATAAAGAGAAGGACAGGGATCAAGATCAAGGCATCAGAGGATGTCGATTGACATTACATTTGACTATTTGAAGAATATAGCTATCAGGGAAGCAAGTAAGAGGAAGGGAGTTCTACTGTCGGGAAGTGCGAGATAGGGAACTGATGGAGTAGAAGATGTGGTTATATTTGGATTTTTGCTGAGAACCTCGAGATAAAATTAATCAACGACTGTCAGCCTCGATTATTGTCAGCGAGATTTTCTGAAGAGGGGATCAAATAGGAAACAAAAGATGACATCTAATATTCATCTTTATCATCCTTCGACTTACCTATGGTTGGTCGGAACTCCATAGACAATCCTTTTCCACAAGGTTCGATCTTGCATTACTGTCTCCAGATCCCCAATGTCCAACCCTGGGTCTCGAGCTATGGTGTATGGGAAAGTCAATTTTTGGGAGAAGACACATAGAAGGATGCCATAGAAGTAAGGATGAGACGATTTCCCTGCCCGCTCGGTGGCAGTGACTGGCAAATTCATACCTCTTACTTTCTTTCTCTCTCTCTCTCTCTCTCCCTCTCTCTCTCACTCTCTCTCACTCACTCACTCACTCACTTACTCTTGCTCATTTATTTTTTGTATGGCTTTCTTTCTTTTCCTCTCTCTCTCTCTCTTATTTCTTCTTATCACACATCATCATCCTTCGACCTCTTTTACTCTCTCTCTCTCTCGCTCATTTATTGCTGTATATCGCTTTCTTTCTCTTCCTCTCTCTCTCTCTCTCTCTCATTGCTTCTTATCAATCATCATCATCCTTCGATCTCCGTACGGTTGGTCGAAATTCCATAGACAATCCCTTTCTACACTGTTCGGTCATGCATTGCTGTCTCCAGATCCCCAATATCCAACCCTGGGTACTGAGCTATAGTCTCTGGGAAAGTCAATTTTCGTGTGAAGGTTCTTCCAGAAGGATGCCATTGGAGTAAGGGCGAGACGATTTCCCTGCCCGCTCGGTCGCAGTGACCAGAAAACTCTTATCTTTTACTTTCTCTCTTTCTCTTTCGCTCATTTATTGCTTTATATCGCTTTCTTTCTCTCTCTCTCTCGCTCTCTCTCTCTCTCTCTCTGTCTCTCTCTCTTATTGCTTCTTATCACTCATCATCATCCTTCGACCTCCGTATGGTTGGTCGGAACTCCATTGACAATCCTTTTCCACACTGTTCGGTCATGCATTGCTGTCTCCAGATCCCCAATGTCCAACCCTGAGTCCCGAGGCTGGGGAAGTCAATTTTTGTGAGAAGACTATTTTTAAGCATTTCACCCTAAGCAACGCAGGAGTGCTACTTGCACACAAGGGGTTACAGAGAGGGAGAGTAAGATTAAAGAGGGTTGTTTAATGAAAGGATATAGAGAAGGACGGGGATCAAGATCAAGGCATCAGAGGATGTCGATCGACATTACATTTGACTATTTGAAGATTATAGCTATCAGGGAAGCAAGTAAGAGGAAGGGAGTTCTACTGTCGGGAAGTGCAAGATAGGGAACTGATGGAGTAGAAGATGTGGTTACATTTGGATTTTTTCTGAGAACCTCGAGATAAAATTAATCAACGACTGTCAGCCTCGATTATTGTCAGCGAGATTTTCTGAAGAGGGGATCAAATAGGAAACAAAAGATGACATCTAATATTCATCTTTATCATCCTTCGACTTACCTATGGTTGGTCGGAACTCCATAGACAATCCCGGAGCATGGTTGATCGTTTAGGTTAAAATCTTCCCGACGAAATCTGGCAAAACATTTTTGACCAACTAAAGAGCTGTAGAAATCTCTTGAATGCTTTTTTTAATCGTTTTTTTTTTTTCGTTTCTTTCCAAACTTTCATTCCTCGCTTTTTTTTCTTTCTTCCTGTTTTTCCTCCTTCTTCATTTCATTTGTCTATTTTTTTTTTATTTTTCTGTTTTTCTTTGGTTTTCTTTATTTCTTTGTATTTCATTCACTATTCCTTTTTTTCTTTTTCCTTTTTATGATTTAGTAAGCTTTTCAAATACAGTGTAACCCGGACGTAAGAGACCCTGGTATAAGAGAAACCCGGATATAAGAGAAAAACGGATATAAGAGAGATTGTCTGTGGTCCCAAATCAGAGCCATACTTACCTAAACAAAATAGACCCAACCCGGATATAAGAGAAACCCGGATATAAGATACTTCTTCTCCGGTCCTAGCGACTCTCTTATATCCGGGTTACACTGTAGTTTATTTTCGTTCGTTATTCCATCATTTTTTCTTCAGCTGTCTCACTTCTGTTTTGCTTTCATTTCTATTCTTTTTCGATTGTAATGTCGTTTTCTCACATATATTACTATGTGAGAAAACGACATTATTTTTGCACCAACCTAATAATAATTTTCTTTCTTTCCTGTAACATTCTTCTTCTTTTTCCTTCTTTTTATTTTCTTCGTTCTCCTTCTCCTCGCTATAAATATCTTTATTACTTTTCTTCAACGATTATCTTTTTCATTTTCTCTTTCTTTTTCTTTGTTCATCCTTTTTTTTTTCTTCTACTTCATTTTCCTTTTCTTTTTCTTCCTAGCTTTTCTTTTTTTCCTTCATATCTTTGTCTTCGATTTATTCCTATTTCTTTTTCTTCTTCGTTTCCCCTTCATTTTTTCTGCTTTTTTTTATTTTTGTTTCTTTTTCTTCCTTTTACAGTTCTTTTTTTCCTTTTCTTTTTCTTCTTTTATTCTCTTCGTTTTCCTTCCTTATTTTTCTATTTGTTTTTTTCATCTTTAGTCTTTTACTTTTCTCTCTTTTTGTCCCCCCTTTCCATCTATTTTCTCACATTAATTTTCTTCTCTTCCTTCTTCTAGTTTTTCTTTCTTTTCTCAATACTTGTATCACATCCCTTTTCTTATTCGCTATCATTTTTTCCTTCTTTTTTTCTCTCTTGCTTTTCTTCTTTTTTTCCTTCCGTTTCTTTTGACTTTACTTTTTAATTCTTTCTTTGCTTCATTTTCTTTAAGACTCTTTTTCTTCACATTATTGTTTTTCTTTCTTTTTCTTTTCAGATGAAAACGAAAAAGAAAGAAAGAAAGAAAGAAAGAAAAGGAAAATGAGATGAATAAAGAGAAAGAAAATATGAAAGAAACAAAAAGATGAAAAACAAAAGAAAGAACTAAACGGAGAAAGAAAAAGAAAAATGAGATGAAT
>OZ010607.1:74219942-74224942 GCA_963932145.1 Acanthosepion lycidas | reverse complement strand
TATTTCGTTTTTGTACTTTTGTTTTTATTATTATTTCAGTAGAGATTCCTCGACATGGCCTTCATCAGGAGAAAAAAAATTCTGCTTGTTGGTAGCAGTGAACTACAGAAATGAATGTCTTGATGGAGAAAATGAACTTTTGTCTGTAGTTTTCATTTGTTTTTTTTATTTTTTAACATGAATTTTTCTCAGTCTTTGTGTTGGTCAAACAGTCTCTTTTAAGTTGTTATTTGAGATAAGAGCTGGATGAATTCATGGTGCTCTGAATTTCCGTGGTCATTTGACAGTTTTATTGGTTCCTGGAAAAAGGATGTGTCGCTGTTAAGTGTGTGTGTTATTTGGTTCTAAAGAAGTGAGTGAGTATGATGTGTGTAAATGTGTATATTACTATGGGTGTCTGTTATCATTTGGCTCATTAGGGTGTGAGTGAGCATGATGTGTGTAAGTGTGTATATTCATGTGGGTGTGTGTATAAGTGTGAGGCCTCAACACTTCCGTAAGCATGTCTGTCTTGTGTGGGTGAGCAATGTGGGTAGGTCTTGGTGAGGTTATATATCAATGCTATCTATATTGTTTAATTTGTAATTGATTTATATATATATATATATATATATATATATATATATATATATATATATATATATATATATATATAAAATGAAAAACAGCAAGATATATAATCCAGTGTTCTTATGGATATTTTTATTTTTACAAAACAGTGCTCAATGTAAATTTACAGATAAATTAACTGATTTAAAATGTTTTTGTCGCTACACAATAATAACCATGTTTCAAAAACTGACGCTAAAAAATTCAAATTGAATTATTATTAGTTCTGATTCATTTTCAAGCGAATTTTGGCAAAAATGTCTCTTAAATGATATTTAAAAATAAAATAAATGGGAGCTGGAAATATTCATACATATATTTGATATGAAAAAATAATTTTAAATAATTTAAGTAATTCTATTACATTTACTTGTTTTAAAAATAAAAATAGTCTAATAGTAATTAAGAGTAAAAATATTTTAAAATTATAGTTAGATTATTAGTATTCTAACCCAAACACCTCTAGATAGAATCTTTAAGTACGAAAAAAATGTCTGAAAACTTTTTGTCGTTAATAAAAAATAGAAAAAAAAAACAAACAAAAAAAAAAACAAAAACAGACGACATGCATTTATCGGATATCAGAATTCATTGAAAAATAAACCCCTACCCTCCCTAAACTTAACCTCTTTTTCGAACGTAACTCATAATTGATACAACAATAGTTAATAAAAATGAACACGCTACAGCCCTTGTTTAAATGATTGAATTTCTCTGTATCCTTGAAAAGAGGAAATTATGAATTCATATGTGTGTTTAAAACTCAGTAAATTTACAAATAAGTTATTCCAAAATTCGCTTGAAGATGAAACAGAACTAATGCTTTTAATTTAATTATATAGTTAAATTTGAAGTTTTTAACTTCAGATTTTGAAACATGGTTATTGCTGTGTAGCGACAAAAACATATTTTAAATCAGTTAATTTATAATATATATATATATATATATATATATATATATATATATATATATATATATATATATATTTGTTATGCCATGTCCCTTCTTTAACCATGGTTCTCCCTATAAAGAAATTAAGACAAATGGTGATTGTCAGTTTCGTTTCAAGCTTTTATCCGATCTTCAGACCAAGGCAAACATCAACTGGCCTATAACATCTAATTTTACATTATTTTAAATAAACTATTTAAAGAAATGATATAACCCGTATAAAATCCAAATTCTTCAAGGAAATAAAATTAGAATTTTTAAGAAGAACTTCATGTTTTAATGATTATTTATATCAATTTCAGCAGATATGCAAAACTAGAAAGAGCCGTAAGGCAAGGATGGGTCTTCTCACCGGACCTATTCAACCTATACAGCAAGGCAATTCTGAGAGAACTGGAAATCCTACAGGATTCATCATAGGCGGCCACAATTTTAACAACATAAGATACGCAGATGACACAGTGTTGATAGCAGACACTGAAAAGAAATTACAAAACCTTCTACAGAAGGTAGCGAAGGAGAGCAAGAAGAAGGGACTAAGCACAAACTATAAGAAGACAGAAAAGCATGGACATCAGTAAAAGGATGGGAACAAAATGCGATTTACAGGTCGGGGACACGCAAATTCAAGCCGGTGCAGAAATTTAAATATCTGGGAAATGTTTTAACAGAGGACGGTAAGTGCGACACTGAGATCCGAAGACGTCTTGGGATGGCCAAAGACACATTCCAAAAGCTAGGGAGAGTCTTACGAGACAGGAAGATTTCGTTGGTAACAAAGAAAAGAGTACTGAACTGCTGCATAATATCTGTCTTCCTTTACGGTAGCGAGTGTTGGATGGTCTCCTCAAAGATGAACAAGAGACTCGAGGCAACGGAGGTATTGTTCTACAGAAGGATGCTAAGGATACCATGCACTGAGCGTGTGAGTAATGATGAGGTTTTGGAGAGGATGCAAGCAAGGAGGAAACTTATACTTAACATCAGGAAGTGGCAGTTGAAATTTCTGGAAAAGGTAATGAGAAAGGAGGTTTTGAAAAATCTAATCCTCACAGGGCTGTTAGAAGGCACAAGGAAAAGCAATGCGTGACATGATGGCAGAACAGAGTCTGGGTGAGATAATAAAAAGACAAAACTTATTGACAGCTACAAGGGAAAGGCAGAAGTGGAGAGCCATGATAGCCTACATCCTGAAGGGACACAGAACATAAAGAAGGATGACTTCCGTGTTCCTATGACACGCAGAGCTCTGCTGTCCATTATCTCCTAACAAGAGCAACAGAGCCCGAGAAGTCAATAGAAGAACGCTAGGGGAAATAGATAGATAGATAGATAGATAGATAGATAGATAGATAGATAGAAAGAAGAAGAAGAAGAAGAAGAAGAAGTAGAAGAAGAAAGATAAAAAGAAGGAGAAATAGAAGATGGATTAGAAGGAGAAGAAGAAACAAAAAGAGAAGAAGAAGAAGAAGCTAGATAAAGATAAGAAAAGGAAGATGATAAGAAGAAGAAGAAGAAGAAGAAGAAGAAGAAGAAGAAGATAATGGAGAAGGTTTCGATGAAGAAGAAGGAGAAAGAGAAATATAAAAAGAAGATGAAGAAGAAGAAGAGAAAGAAGAAAAAGAAAGATAAGAAATGATGATGAAGAAGAGAATTATGATGGTGAAGACGAAGAAAACAAAGGAAGAAGAAGAAGAAGAAGAAGAAGAAGAAAACGAAGATGATGATGAAAGATAAAAAGAAGAAGCTTTTTAAAGTCACCTCTTTGCACAGTTGGCCCCATTAACCGGCTAATACTTGTAAGAAACGTCCCGTTTAACTGGAACTCACTACGTATAAAACATGATGTCTGCGGCATACATTAATAAAAAAAAAATGAAATTCTAATCGCCAAGCACCAAAGCGGCCTCAACTCTAATTCTACTACAAATGGCTTGTAAGATAATCTTATAAACCACCATTCCACTGTTCGACCACATAATTCCAGAAATACTCTCGAATCTTGTGAGCGCTTTCTTATATCGTTAAATAATTGAACAGGATTTGACCAATAAAAGAATCGACAAGGAATTCTCTTCCGATTCCAATTCTCACCGATGCAACTTGATTAACACCTGATAATCCCACCCGACTCGGCCTTGAGGAATTTTATAAATATGCATAAGAGAGACGCTGTTTTAACGGCAAGGAATAAATCGCCCCGAACTTTCAACCAATCGCTATTCACAGAAACTTATTTCAAATATTCCAAGCCTTGCGGCCATATCACTTGGAAACACTAGTTCTCCGACGATTACCGAAGTTAAGCAATGCCGAACGTGGTCAGTACATAGATGAGTAACCCCTTGGAAATACCAGGTGATATAAAATTGGATGTCAATTAGTATTGCTACAAGTAGAACAAGGAATACATACCCCCAGGGGATCCCGAGAGGGGGGGAGCATGAGATCCCCGGTAGGACGGATACAACGGTTACGACCACAGCAAACGCCCCAAGGACTTCTGACTCGATATGCCACTGTGGAAAGACGTGCAAGAATCAGCACGGCCTAAAAATACACCAGGCCAAGATGAAATGTGTAGTAGTGTCTGAGAACTCACAACGCATAGGTGTTACACCAAGTAAGACGGAGGTGGAGCAGGTCCCGGTGACAAACCACAGCGCCCAGCATCACCCAGTGTGGACTCAGACCTTGCCGGACAGAGTAGTCTCTAAAAGGATTAAATGGCCCCCAGCAAATGACAAGAAAGCTTGGCGCGATTTTGATGAAGACGTATGCAGTATAATCCAAGGTACGTCTGCAGGTAACATAGACCGACGACTTCAAGCCATGAGTAAACTTATCGTCAGCTACGGATCAGAGCGTTTCGGCCACATTGATAAAAAGAGAAATAAAATCTACACTCAAAATAGGCGTGAAGGAAGGATAAGAGAAGTAAGGCAGGAATTAAGATCCCTCAAAAAACGATATAAGGCCGCTAGTGAAGAAGAGCGACCAGCCCTCTCAGAACTGAGGAATATTTTAAGACAGAAACTGAAAAACCTGCGAAGGGCAGAAGGACATCGTCGCCGTAGGAAAGAGCGGGCCAGGAAGAGGGCGTCGTTTATCTCCGACCCGTTTGGTTTCGCCAGAAGACTTTTGGGAGATAAGAGAAGCGGTAGATTAGCATGCCCAAAAGAAAGGGTGGATTCTTTTCTGAAGAGCTCTTATAGGGACCCAAGAAGGGATGAGGAATTAGGATTTAATGATCGCCTCATTAAACCCAACGCCCCAGAAGTGGAGTTCGACACGAAGGTGCCAAGTTTGAGTGAGGTCAAAGAGATAGTAATGGCAGCGAGATCAGCTTCGTCGCCAGGATTGAGTGGCGTGCCTTACTCTGTGTACAAGCGTTGCCCTGGTCTTCTCATGAAATTATGGAAGATTATTAAAGCAATTT
>OZ010607.1:74194942-74214942 GCA_963932145.1 Acanthosepion lycidas | reverse complement strand
TTATCTCGTTACTTGAGGCGAACTGGTTAAAGAGAATATGTGTGTGTGTGTGTGTGTGTATGTGTATTTTTCTTCTGATACCTCGCTTTGTGTATTTTCTGGTAATCTCTGAAACTCGTTCGTTATTTGCGGTTTCCCAAGCATCTCTTACTTTACATACTTTTTGTGAGTGTTCTATTTTCCAAGTCTTCTTTCTTTATAATGTGCCCCGGTTATTTCAAGGGTTTCTTTCTCATTGTCAGCAGCAGTTACCTTGTATTCCTCTTAACCATGTTGTATTTTTTTAATCATGACATTTTTTTTTACGTGGGGGGGGACTGTCTTCTATTTTGAATTCTTACTCACAAGGCATCGATTTTGGTAATGACTTATTTTCGGGTGGGAGGTTCTCGGCATCATCCACAAAGAAATCCAACTATCGCTCACCCTAACGACGAAGGCTGGCATAAAAATGATACGAAGGAATAATAATAATAATAATAATAATAATAATAATAATAATAATAATAATAATAATAATAATAATAATAAAAGAGCTCTAATGACAGAGAAGGCAGCGGAATAAAAGATGGGCGGGAAAATATTGCAATCATGAAGACGGTTCAAGGATTCCAAGCGAGACAAATGAAGAGGGGGGGAGACAAAAGCAGAGGCGCTGAACTGAAGCCAAGCCTTTAGACTTGCCGGCATAGGTCAAGGAGAAATACAACGCAACCTCTCAGCATTGAAAACGCAATCAACAACAGGAGTTCAAATTTAACCAGTGACTATTCATTTCCCAGTGGGCAATTCGACATGGTATCAATGATTAACTAGCTTGTCCCTTTAGGTCTATTACAAGTGAGTTCGATCCTCACCGGGTGCTCCACACTTTCAGCCTTGTACCGCATTCTAAACTACGCTTAGAAAATCATTAGGGCACTTCGGCTTGGTAGCAATAGTTAACAAGATTGCCTCGCTAGATTAATTATGGTTGAGTCGTGTGTTCGATCCCAACCCGGTGCTCGACACTTTTGGCCTTGTACCGCATTCTAAACTACGCTTAGAAAATAATTTGGACATTTCGATGTGGTAGCAATGATTAGCATGCTTGTCTCGGTAGATCAACTACGACTAAGTAGTGAGTTCGAGTTTCACTGAGTGCTCCACACATTCCGCCTTGTGCCACATTCTACGCTACGCTTAGATAATTATTTGTGCATTTCGATGTGGTAGCAATGGTTAGCATGCTTCTTTCAGTAGATCAATTATGACTGATTAGAGAGTTCGATTCTAACTGAGTGTTCGATATTTTCAGCTTTGTGCCACTTGTAAACTACGCTTAAACACTTATTGAGCACCTCGATGTAGTGTAATGTTTAGCAAGCCAGTCTAGCTAGATCAATTACGACCGAGTGAGTAGTTCAATCCTCACTAGCTGTCTTTTTTTTATTATTAATTTCCGATCACCAACACATTAATACTATTTCAAAATATGGTCACTTTGAAATTTGAATTATTAGGTTGGTGCAAAAATAATGACGTAATAATGTCGTTTTTTGACGTATTTTTAACGTTAAAAAACGACATTATTACGACATTATTTTTGCACCAAACTAATAGATTATTTTTTATAAAAAGGATTTCATCTTTCGTAAGACGTCATCTCAGTAGATTTCTTTAGAATGATAGTGTTGTCGACAAGAATGTTTATACTAGAATCTGGTACATAAGTACATAAGAAAAGAAGAAAGAAAAGAATGAAACCATGAATGATCAAAGTGAAAGAAAGAAAGAAAGAAAGAAAGAAAGAAAGAAAGAAAGAAAGAAAAAAGAAAGGAAGAATAATATTTAAAAATAAAAATAAGATAAAAGAAAGTAAAAAGAAAAATTGTGATGAAAAACTAAATGAGAAGAAAGAAAGAAAGAAAGAAAGAAAGATAAGAAGGAATTAAGATAAATGAAAGAAAAAATTAGATAAGGAAAAAGAAAGAAAGAAAGTTAAGAGTGATATCTAAAAAATAAAAATAAGACGAAAGAAAGAAAACTGAAAAGAGAAAATAGATGAGAAAGAAAAAAAGAAAGAAAGAAAAAAAAAAATGAAAGAAAGAAAGAAAATAATATCTAAGAATAAAAATAACAAAAAAAAAAGAAGGAAAAATTCGATGAAATATTAAATGAGAAGAAAGAAAGAAAGAAAGAAAGATAAGAATGATATTTAAGAATAAAAAACATAAAAGAAAGGAAACTGAGAAAAAAATAAAGGGGGGGGGAGAAATAAAGAAAAAAAAACACGAAAAAATTAACAATATAAAAAATAAATAATTGAAAATCATCAAATATTTAAAAGACAAATTATTATTAGGTGGGTGCAAAAATAATGTCGTTTTTGGCCTATTTTTTAACGTCAAAAAACGACATTATTTTTTGCACAAACCTAATATTAATTGTATTTTTACTATCTTCGGCGGCATTCTTAAATCAGGTGTTTAAATGTTAAATATTAGAAAATAATTGACAACACCAATAAATATAAGAATTATAAAACAAACGTGAGAATTCAAGACGTTTCTACTCCAACTTTAAAAATACGTCTTCTTCCTTTTAAAATAATAAATGGCGTCCAGCCCTTTTTCATATAAGTGGATTCGACCAGAGTGTTACTGGGACTGCTGCCGTTGAATACCCACAGTCAGTCAGAATATACGGAGATTGGGAGAAAGAGAGATATTGGGAGAGTGAGAAGAGATTGTGATTGCGTTGGAGGTTGAGTAACAGTGTGAGGTAACCGCTTGTAGAAGTCAGTTACAAGCACGTAGACTCTAAGGAAGTCCTACTTCGAGACTGTATATCTATATATATATTATTATTACGACTAACCGCGTTCCTGGATTTACTAACAATATACCGATTGTATTATTGTGTAAATACATTTAATTTCTTCTTGCGTTTGTCATTCATTGGAGACCGAATTTCATCTCGGAATCCACAGCAAAAACAAAAGAAACATAAATCTGCAACATTCGCTCTAACTACATAAATAAAATTGTAAATACAACATGGCGAATAATTGCATTTAGCTTCAAAGTCGCCCTATCGAGTAGCATTTAAGCTATCTCTTGCGGGAAGCTCCTGATTGAGCCTTCAGCTTATTCAGGAGTCCCTAAGTCTTCGCATATTCTCAGCATTGGAAGCTCTCCTGGTTATCGTTTGGTTTTCATTTCTTGTCCTCGCTGAAGCCTGGGGTATTTTGATTGCAATCTGGTCCTCCATTAACGGATATTTATTTTTGCGAGTAATATTACTGCTATATGCAGCAGGCAACAATAAACTACAGAAGAACTCAAGATTGATCGCTGCATTTAAGTATTACATTAATATTTAAGCTTACCTTTTAAAAGTTTAAGGATAATTCTTCTGTCCCGACTTAAAGACAATTCGATGTACGTAGGCGCGTACTTTCCGTACACACAGTTATTTTTATTATTTTCTTGGCGACTTTCGCTGGATTTCGCCATTAATTTCAATTATTCTCAAATTTATTTCCAAGTTTAAAAAATTCTTTGCAAAAAATCATGTAGAAAAATAGCCGAAAACACTCACAATAATAAAAACTTGGGAATTCAAAATTTCAGAATGTCAGGTCCCGATCTGACCCAGAATATTTTTAATTTTGTTCACGGAGTCAGCCTGATTCCAAAATGGTATCATATTTTGGGCTACGGCCTCTAGGAGTCAAGTTGAAAAGACGGACAATTTTATTTTGTATCACTGTAATTTGAGAACTGTATTTTTTTTTCATTTGAACATGAGCTATTGAATGTTAGAGTTGTCTCCCATGTTTTTATCCGTAGAAGCCAAGATGGCGGAATCCGAAAACAATTGCAGTAATGAAAACTTGGGATTCCAAAGTTTCATCATTGCCGGAATGATTTTAATTTGCTCACGGAGTCGGCCTGATTCCAAAATGTTATATGTTGGGATTCGACTTCTAGGAGTAAAGGTGAAAAAGTGTGACACACTGATTTTCTCACTTATTTATAGAGATAGATTAAATTCGCCAAATGACACTTTTTAAAAGACAATCAAGAAATTCAAATTACAGTGGGCTATGATTAATTTTTAATTACAGCAATTTTGTCTTGTGTAATAACGTCTATTTTTTTTTTCTTTTGAGACAATACTGTGTTAGTATCAAGCTACTCTCATCTATGAACGATAATTGACTTATATTTTGCAATGAAAGTTCATGGAAGTAAGAAAATTGGCGAATTTCGACGTGGACAAATAATATGGTGGAATCAGTGTAGTAAATCAAATAGAGAAATTGCTAAGTTTTTACAGGTTAATGGTCACTATTGTTAAGGAACTTAATGAAGGCAATTATCGTGTGGAACAACGTTCTGGAAGACCAAGCATCGTGCCTGAGTGAACCAAAAGGGCACTGAATAGGGAAGTCATCAGAAACCGTCCTCAGAGCGTCAAAGATATCGCCAACAGCATGGAAATGTCGCCATATGCGGTGAGAAAGATTCTGAATGAGCTAGACTATCAAAGACGATTTGCAAGAAAGAAGCCATTGATTTCACAGTTTAACAGAAACAGGTGTATAGACTGGGCGAGAGAATTCGAGAGCAAAGATTATGAATTTTGGCTTTTTTTATTTTGGTCAGATGAAATTAAATTCTGACAATATTCGAATCCAAGACAGGTTTATGTTTGCAGAAATCAGAATAAATAATCTTCGTGCCTAAAGAGGGAAGTCATCATTGCGATAGCGAAAGATGCCTTCCAAAAGCTAGGCTGAGTATCAAGAAAAAAGAAAAACTTTGTTCGAAACAAGAGACAAGCGTACTGAACTGCTATGTAATATCAGTCCTCCTATATGACAGGAAACTATGGCCCGAAAATGTGAGCAACGTAAACGTTTTATAGAAAAAGGAAACAGAAAAGAAACATATACTTTCTAGGGCTCAATGAGGAAAGAGGGCTTGGAAAGTCTGATACTCACAGGACAGTTTGAAGGCAGAAGAGAGAGTTGAAAATAACGTATAACCTAATTAGGTTGAGTAAATGAATGGTGGAACAAGGTTTAGAAGAGGTAAGAAAAAGACAAAATTTATTAAAAGCTACAAAGGATAGGAAAATGTGGAGAGCCATGATCGAATACGTTCTGAAGGTACACTGCACATAAAAGTTTCTCTTAAACAGAGCCTAACTTCAATACAGTGGGCTATGATAAATTTTTAGCCACCGTTGATTACAGCAATTTTGGTTTGTTTAATGACGTCACTTCTTTTTCTTCAGACAATACCGTGTTAGTATCAAGCTACTCTCATCTATGAATGATAGTTGACTTATATTTTGCAATCAAATTTGAGAAGTAAGGAAATTGGTTAATTTCAGCAAAGGCAAATAATAGGATAGCATCAGTGTGACAAGTCAAATAAAGAAAATGCTAGGTTTTTCCAGGTTAATCATCAAGAAATTTAATGAAGAAGGCCATTGTCGTATGAAACAAGATTCAGAAAAACCGAGCATCGTGTCTGAGCGAATGAAAAGGGTACTGAATAGGGAAGTCATCAGAAACGAGCTGTTGAATGGTTCAAGATACTGCCAAATAATAGAGAAAGGACTACTCCCACTATTTGAAACCAATCAGATTGATAAGAATGTCTACATCTTTCAAGAAGATGGAGCGCCATGTCATACGAGCAAAGTAGTAAAGGGCTGGAAAGAATCGCAAGAAATCAAGTCACTGCCATGGGTTGCCCAAAGTCCTGACATGAATCCAATAGAGCACGTTTGGGAGCACTTTGACCGAAAACTTCGAGAGCGTACACCAAAAATCACGTCAGTAGCAACCCTTAAAGAAACATTGCTAAACGAGTGGAAAAAAATATAGATCAAACGATTATTGATAACTTGATCGAATTCATGAAAAATCGAATACAAGCATTGAAACTATCAAATGGAGGACCTACTCTATGCTAATTCCAAATAATGTTTGTTTATAGGGGTTACGTAATTAAATTTTGAAATTGGATGTAGTTTATTTCTTCTGGTAAAAACTTAGGCCACTGTAATGTCAAGAATAAACAACTAGTGACCATAATTCTATTTTTTCTATACGCTGTGTCCACCGCCCCGTTTGTTTCTAACAAACTTTTCCTATTTCTTAATACTTTGCTTAGCTTTTTGAAGGCATCTTTTGATATCCCAATGCACCATCGGATTTAGGTGTCGCATTTTCCGTCCTTTGTTAAAAAAACTTCGAAGTTATTTACATTTTTCTGGTATCTACAATAACCAACCGCTAACAATATTATACTAGGTACCTCCACAAAAACGTGATACCTAAGGTTTAAAATTAAGTTTTTAAATATTTTTTTTTTCTTTCATTTTAGTTTTAATTTCAAGCTAATAGATTAAATTATTTCCAATAAGTAAAATAATTTGTTTTATTCAAAACTAATCTACATTGACTGGAAGCTGTTTTAGCGCAATGTAAACATCTTAATAAAAATATAAAATATACTTTTCTGAAACTTTATTTGAGGAATGTTAATCGATTTAAAGTTAAATTAATTAATTAATAATTAATAATAATTACTTACTTTTAGCAAAAATTATCGCAGTAAAAGTTTTATTTAAACGGTAGACAGCTTGACTGACAGCAGGAATTTTATCTCAATTTTTCTCCGAGGGACATATCTGTAAATATTACTTGAGGAATATAATGTGAACGCCTTTTTTCTGTTATTTTTAATTACCAAGTATTTTTAAAAAATCAAGAAGATATTCTCCGTAATTTAATGTTTTATTAAATTTTAGGTTTTTGGCTTTAAATTTACTATAGATTTTGCACTTATTTTCTGATAATGTCAGGTATGGACATCCGTATTTCCAAAAATCGGAACGTTTATAGACATGAAAAAATTCAAAATACTTTTTAAAATATTGTGTTTCAGTGAATTATCGTAAGATTTTCGATTTATGATTAGTAGTTTACTTAATAACAATATCTCCTAACAGGTACAAATTAACACAAAAATTTAAAAGATTTAAAAATTTATAAATTAATCTATTTAATATTTTTTTTAAATGAAAACAATTCTAGTAAAAATTAATTATCCATACCAAATATATTTTTCTTATTGTCCATAATATATAAACCAGCCCAATGTAACCATCTTAAAAAAAATAAAATATACTTTTCTGAAATTTTATTTGAGGAATATTAACTGATTTACAATTTATTTCTTCAGATTTTAAACATATATTACTTACTTTTAGTATAAATTATCGCAGTAAAATGTTTTTTATTTAAAAGGGTGACAGCTTGACTGACAGCCGGAAGCTTATTTAAATTTTTCTCCGAGGGACATATCTGTAAAAATTACTTGAATATAAACTTTATAAATTATTCTGTTTAATTTTTTTTTTAATGAAAACAATTCTAATGCAAATTAATTATTCATCCAAAAGATATTTTTCTTAAAACAACTAATGTTCATAATATATCTTATTCCGTGAAGCAATTAAAAGCTTTTCTAATTAGATAATCTCTTAGTTTATTTTACAATTCAGAATAGATATTAAGTAACTCAAAATATTATACTTTGGTATTATATTATTTGGTCTTTCCTCCTAATAATTACATAAAGATTTTGACTATAAAACTCTGTTTTTTATTAAGTTTGGGGCATTTTATTTAATCAAGATATTAGCGAATCTGTGGAGGTACCTACACATATGTGTGCATTTTGATTTTGCGAACGTATACAGCCAGCCAGATAGATAGATAGATAGATAGATAGATAGATAGATAGATAGATAGATAGATAGATAGATAATGAACAGATTGAGATAGATAGATAGATAGATAGATAGATAGATAGATAGATAGATAGGAACAGATTGAGATAGATAGATAGATAGATAGATAGATAGATAGATATGAACAGATTGAGATAGATATGAACAGATTGAGATAGATAGATAGATAGATAGATAGATAGATAGATAGATACATACATACATACATACATACATACATACATACATACATACATACATAGAGAGATAGATAGATAGATCGGAGCAATTTCTTTATTCAAATAACCGTTTCATTGGTGGAATATATATATATATATATATATATATATATATATATATATATATATATATATATATATATATATATATTTACATACATATGTACATATATATACATATATATATATACCATATATATATACAAATGTATATATATATAAATATATATAACATATATATACCAATCAATATATATATATATATATATATATATATATATATATATATATAAGCATATGTAAGCAAATATATGGATATAGATCCGACAGTATGAAGAAAAATATACGGAAAAAACAAACAAAAATCCTTATATGCAATTATGCTGTTTTAATGTTAATATAATGTCAACGTCGGACGTTTCGGTCTAATAAACCATCTTCAGGACATATTCATAAAATATAATTAACATTATCAATTCAAAATGACATATATATATTAAGAAATATAGTCTTACGGTGTGCTATATTTATGGAATAAAGTGCTCAATATCAGAGATAGAGCGTGTGTAAATATAAAAGTGAACATAGAAGTCAACACTTAGAGGCGACAGTCTGTTTCATGCTATATGCAATCATCAGGCCTGACGATTGCATATAGCATGAAACAGACTGTCGCCTCTAAGTGTTGACTTCTATGTTCACTTTTATATTTATATTTATATATATATATATATATATATATATATATATATATATATATATATATATATATATATATATATTAAGACATTTTTATGTTTATACATTCTTTTTTATAGATACAAATATTTAAGTAAATGCTCTGTTTATAATAAACAATATTAAACAACATTTACTGGCCTGAATGTCTGAGAAATTTTCATAGAAAATATGCATCCTCCGACAGGAATCGTACCTGTATCCTATACGGAACCGTCATATAGCCTGACGGGCTTTTCCCGTTTTCGCCAAAGGAAGTGGGGGGGGGGGTCGGTTAGCAATGCCGATATTAGTGTTTTTAACTTTACTCGCTAACTGAACTCTCCTCTGCGTCAAGCCTCCTCTGTATGCCAAGCTTAATGACGGTTCCGTATAGGATAAGGTTCGATTCCTGTCGGAGGACGCATATTTTCTGTGAAATTTTCTCGGACCTTCAGGCCGGTAAATGTTATTAATACTGTTTATTATAAAACATAGCATTTACTTAAATATTTGTATCTATAAAAAGAATGTATAAACATAAAAATGTCTTAAGGTAATTGTCGGACTTTGTCCATTTCTTTATATATATATATATATATAACAATTATTATTTCAACACGTTATTTCTCTTCCATTTTAGCGAATCTGTGGAAATACTTAAATAAAACCTATTTATTCATTTTAAATCTTTATTAAATCATATCATTTACTTATAAAGCTCGTGTTTTTCGTCAGCTTTTTAAAGTGTCTGAAAATACACGACGAGTTGTTCGCACTGCAAACTTTGGAGGCGGGAATTTAATGGTCCAACGTCTTTAACGCATGAGCCACGGAATTCCCTCTGTCCGACCAGAAAAAAAAAACAAATCTTCTTTTTCACACGTTTTTGTAAACACGGCTGTCAAGTTAATTTTCATTTTTTTTTTCCCTATTTTCTTGTTTTTAGCTTATATGGTATACTTCTAAAAATCTACAAATGTACATATATATATATATATATATATATATATATATATATATATATATATATATATATATATATATATAATTTATCTGTTTTGTTAACAGTTTCTTCTTGTTTAGTGCCTTTTTCATTTATTTTCGTGCTTTTTTTTCTTCTGCCTATTAGGTTTTTTTTCTGTTGGTCGGGTTATTTCAATCCTGGCCTTTCTTCATTTTTTTTTTGTTGTTTTGAGAGATGACACTGGTCGGTGCCAAAGAGTTTTCGTAAATGGTCGACACACGACACACACAAAAAAATCGAGGATTGTCGAAAAGAATCGTATTAAATTGAAACGCAAGCTTTTCATGTTTACTGACTTCTGGTGTGGGTCAGTTTTTTGTGCTTTTTTTGTTGTTGTTGTTTTTGGTTGTTGTTTTTTGTTGTTGTTATTTTCTATTCTGTGTGATTGGTTGAGCATCTCCTGAAGGAAACGTCGAAGACATTCGATTTTTTGTGTGTGAGAATGGGACAGGAAAAAAAAATGATAAGAGGAAAAAGAGAATAATGCCCCTTTCAGGTGCAATCAGTCTATGCAACCATGGGCGAAATTTCTTTCGAAAGGAAACAGTTTTTTTGTTGAATTGAAAGAATGAGTCTAAGGAAGGAAGGAAAAATCGAGACAAAAAATAAAATGAAATAAAAGAAAGAAAGAAAGAAAGAAAGAAAGAAAGAAAGAAAGAAAGAGTGGGGAGTAGAAAGAAAGAAACAAACAAATAGAGTATTAAAGAATGAGAATAAAAATAAAATAAGAAGAAAGAAAGAAAGAAAGAAAGAAAGAAAGAAAGAAAGAAAGAAAGAAAGAAAGAAAGAAAGAAAGAGTGGGGAGTAGAAAGAAAGAAAGAAAGAAAGAAAGAAAGAAAGAAAGAAAGAAAGAAAGAAAGAAAGAAAGAAAGAAAGAAGGAAAGAAAGAAAGAGTGGGCAGTAGAAAGAAAGAAAGAAAGAAAGAAAGAAAGAAAGAAAGAAAGAAAGAAAGAAAGAAAGAAAGAAAGAAAGAAAGAAATAGTGGGGAGTAGAAAGAAAGCTACAAAGAAACAAATAGAGTATTAAAGAATGAGAATAAAAATAAAATGTGAAGAAAGAAAGAAAGAAAGAAAGAGTGGGGAGTAGAAAGAAAGAAAGAGTGGGGAGTAGAAAGAAAGAAAGAGTGGGGAGTAGAAAAAAAGAAACAAACAAATAGAGTATTAAAGAATGAGAATAAAAATAAAATGTGAAGAAAGAAAGAAAGAAAGAAAGAAAGAAAGGAATAGAGAAAGAAAGAATAAAAATAACATATGAAGGAACAAAGAAATAAAGAGAGAAAAAAGAAAGTGATAAAGAAAGAAAGAAAGAAAGATAAGTGTTACAGACAGAGATTAAAAAGAGAAGAAAAAAGAAACAACGCAGGGAAGTAAGAAAGGAGAAAGAAAGAAAAGAAAAAGAAAGGAAAAACAGAGACGAAAAAAGGAAAAAGGAAAGAAAAAATGAAATGAGAAGAAAGAAAGAAAGAAATTCAGGAAGGAGAAAGAAAGAAAGAAAGAAAGAAATTCTGGAAAGAGAAGAAAGAAAGAAAGAAAGAAAGGAAGAAAGAAAGAAAGAAAGAAAGAAAGGAAAAGAAAGAAAAAAGAAAACAGAGACGAAGAAAAAGGAAAAAATGAGATGAAAGACAGTAAGAAAGGAAGGAAAGAAGAAAGAAAGAAAGAAAATTAAATGAGAAGAAAGAAACAAACAATCAAATAAGCAAAGCCAAAAACTAAGTGTGCAGGGATTTTGAGATGTGTAAACAAATACAAACAAAGCTATTGTCAAAAGTTTTCGACATTTTCTCGAAATCTATTTGGTTCTTTGAAAAAAAGATTTCTTGAAAACGGCAACGATTTGCTATTTTATAATGGAGAAGTAAGAAATGTCAATTGTTTATAAGATCCATCAAGATTACATTGACTTAAAAGCAAAATACATTATTATTGTTCAAAGTAGAGTCCAATAGTGTTAAAAAAAACTCGGGGAATTCCAGTAAGATATGTTTAATCATTTCTAAGATACAACGGTACAAAGCTTAAACTAACAATTGGACATTTTTGCTGTGACACGACTTGAACAATTTTGCATTATATATATCACAAGTAAAATAGTCAAAATTATTTTACTTGCATAGAAAGTGGTAAAGATCCAACATTTATTCTAAAGTATTGAATTTAAAAGGTGCCAGTAATTGATGTATCCATGATTTCAGCATGAGAATTTGTTTTAGAAAAATGTTTGTCCACAAAGTGTTATATGATCTTCAGACATGGAAGAATAAGGAGTCAAAATATAATTTTAAGAATGTTCAAAAGTCAAGTAATTTTCAAACAGTAAAACTGACATTCCTCTGAGAGGAATGATTATTGTTACTGCATATATATATATATATATATATATATATATATATATATATATATATATATACACAAAACACACACACACACACACACACATATATATATATATATATATATATATATATATATATATATATATATATATATATAATATTTGGTTAGATCATAAATGGCAGAAAAAAAAATTATATTCTGTATAAGGCATACTTAGTAAATAAGAATCTGTCAAATTGAACAATTACATTTTTGTATCTGTCTATATTTCTGAGATGAGGTATAATATACACTACTTCCATTATTCGGACTATTGTCCTCATCTTTGTTGCCATATTTATCACCCTTCAGTATCTGTCTATATTTCTGAGATGAGGTATTATGTGCACTATTTACATTATTCGGACCATTGTCCCCATCTTTGTTGCCATATTTATCACCCTTCAGTATCTGTCTATATTTCTGAGATGAGGTATTATGTACACTATTTACATTATTCGGACTATTGTCCTCATCTTTGTTGCCATATTTATCACCCTTCAGCATCTGTCTCTATTTGAATAGTTGGAGATTATAGCTATCAGGAAAACAAGAAATAGGGAAAGAGTTACACAGGCGAGAAGTGCGAGACATGAAGCTATTGGAGACGAAGAGACGGCTACATTTAACAGTTTCGACTGCGGAAGACTGACAGCGAGATGCTAGCCTAGTAGAACTCTTAAATTCACTAGGTCTGTGAACCAACGAATGCAGCTCCTCGGAGCAGTTACCATGAGAGGTATTTGTAAAAAAGACAGAGGTGGACAACGGCACGTCTGTGAGATAGCGACTGCAGACGAGATGCCAGATCAGGGCCATTTACATTGCATATTCGTCTCTGACCTTGAGATAAATAAAAAGGGGCTCCAGAGCAATACATATATTAAAAAAATAACATTCACTCAAGGCCAACGCATCAGCTGAACACCACAAAATAATTTTCAAACCAAATTCAACTCTCGAGAGACGAAATATTCCCGGAATAACAATTTTATGTTGCTAACACATTCATTTTATGTTGCTAACACATTCATTTTATGTTGATAACACGTTTATTTTATGTTGCTAACACATTCATTTTATGTTGCTAACACATTCATTTTATGTTGCTAACACGTTTATTTTATGTTGCTAACACATTCATTTTATGTTGCTAACACATTCATTTTATGTTGCTAACACGTTTATTTTATGTTGCTAACACATTCATTTTATGTTGCTAACACATTCATTTTATGTTGCTAACACGTTTATTTTATGTTGCTAACACATTCATTTTATGTTGCTAACACATTCATTTTATGTTGCTAACACGTTTATTTTATATTGCTAACACATTCATTTTATGTTGCTAACACATTCATTTTATGTTGCTAACACGTTTATTTTATGTTGCTAACACATTCATTTTATGTTGCTAACACATTCATTTTATGTTGCTAACACGTTTATTTTATGTTGCTAACACATTCATTTTATGTTGCTAACACATTCATTTTATGTTGCTAACACGTTTATTTTATGTTGCTAACACATTCATTTTATGTTGCTAACACGTTTATTTTATGTTGCTAACACATTCATTTTATGTTGCTAACACGTTTATTTTATGTTGCTAACACGTTTAATATATGATTATCACACGACAATAAACCACAATTATTTTTATAACAATTAGAATTTTTTAGACTTGAGATCAGTTTGAAATATTTGATCGATTTGAAATATTTCACCGATTTGAAATATTTCACCGATTTGAAATATTTATTATATTTATTCATTTTTTAAACATTTCACCCCAAGCAAGGCGATAAAGCCGCTAAGACTCAAAGGTTTATTGAGTGTGAAAGCACACCAAAACAACACATTCTTATTTACCATTCTTACAGTCACCATAATACCTCACAGTCTCTATGAGGTCCTGACGATTTCTAATATGTACATTTTATCGGGGGTGGGAGCAAAAATAACAAGTTTTAAAAATTAAACCCGTATAAATATTTACAATGATTATAATTTTATATACATGAAACTAAACAAAATAGTATTTAATAATAACCTCCCCCCACACACAATCCTTAACTGTGGCAGGAGCATAAGTTAATTGGACGAAATTAATGCAAGAAGCTTGAAAAGGGATCCATAAGTGAGAAGCGAGAGGGAAGAAACTATTTGCATCGAACTTATGGGCTTAAATTGTTAAAATCTAGGTACCAAAGAGGAAAGCAATATTTATTTTGTTTTAATACAAAAATGTGGCACAAGGCCGAAAGGAGGGATAGGCAAAGGCTGGTCTTCAATCTGTTTGATCCTAAAAATTAGTTAGCCACAATTACTGACCTAAATATACCACAGTATTCCTTCCACCAAAACAACACATTCTTACTTACCATTCTTACTACAACCACCATAATACCACAGCATCTCTATATAATCCTCAGTAGTTCCCATATGTAAGGTAAAGGATTACTGTTTTGATGTTTATGATGATTGTGTGCGATAATCGCCACATTTTATGAGTTGCTGCTGATGGAAGTTTTCAAATTATGGGATTTTTGTTATTTTTTAAAGTGTTTGAATATGTAGCGCCAGTCAGAGAAATGTGTTTATGTAATTGATATGTCAGACGTTTCTATATGTAGCCCTAACTAGTCCCCACAATAATGTCTCTAATAAAAATAACAACATTTTTAAAAAAAGTATAGTTCATCAGAACAATTACCATGAAGATATTTACAGAAAAGGTATAGCGAAGCTACGTTACGACGCTAGAAAACAGACTGAGGCCGAGATATCAGGTTGGGACTGATAACATTGCAGATTGTTCTTTGATTTTATCAAGAATCTCTAAATATATAGGTAAGATAGTTTCTGGTGAGAAACATTGCAGATTCCTCTTTGGATTTTACCAAGAATCTCTAAATATATAGCAGGAGCACCAGACCATATGTGGTAGCAATATTCAAAGCATGGATGAATGGTAGACTTATAAATATGTAAGATAGATTCTGGAGAGAAACATTGCAGATTCCTCTTTGGATTTTATCAAGAATCTCTAAATATATAGCAGGAGCACCGGACCATATGTGGTAGCAATATTCAAAGCATGGATGAATGGTAGACTTATAAATATGTAAGATAGATTCTGGAGAGAAACATTGCAGATTCCTTTTTGGATTTTATCTAGAATCTCTAAATATATAGCAGGAGCACCGGACCATATGTGGCAGCAATATTCAAAGGATAGATGAATGATAGACTTATAAATATGTAAGATAGATTTTGGAGAGAAACATTGCAGATTCCTCTTTGGATTTTATCAAGAATCTCTAAATATATAGCAGGAGCACCGGACCATATGTGGCAGCAATATTCAAAGGATGGATGAATGGTAGACTTATAAATGTGTCAGATAGATTCTGGAGAGTAAAATCGTTTAACTCGGCACAATTAACCAAATTCCTAGCAGCCGACTTAGCAGTGGTTTCAATATAATCTTTCCATTTCATGTCAGCAAAAAATGTCTGCCGATAACGAGCAATGGGTCACTTTCTCTGTGAGGTTAGCATCAGCCATACTGAGTAAAAACAGAAAAAGGTTTTCTTAGAATATAAAAAGAGAAATTACGTTTTGAATGTGTTAAAAATGACAAATTAAGCAACAGGCTAAAATCTTATGAGTAAATTGATCCAAAAATATCTATTAAACAAAAAAATATTTTGTAAATATAATTGTAATTTTTGTTTAAAACAGGGGTTATTGTTGGCAGATATCATCTTAACAACAAAAGATGGTAAATATAAAGAAAAAACAACCACAAGAACCTCAAAACAAGTTACTAAAGGAAGGCTAGAAGAAAGAACTAACTATCAATTGCAAGAAACTCTGATTGCTTGGTACCTCATCTGTTTTAATTTTGGAAACAGAGAAGGATAGTGTACTATTATGAAATATCAGTCCTCCTATATGCCAGAGAATGTAATGCTATTAATTTCCACAGAGATAAAGAGAAGACTTCAAGCAACAGAAATGTGGTTCTACTGAATGATACTGAGGATACCATGGGCCGAACATGTGAGCACCGATATAGTTTTAGAGAAAATAGGGGCAAAAAGGACACATAATTTGCGTAAAAAGACGTTTAAATCTAATACTGAAAACCTAAACGCTCAGACTATGTCTATCGCCCGCTACCCGTAATTAAAAAGTTTTTCTCTTTTGGTAGTTTTGAAACATTTGACATCAAAGACGAGTTATTGTTTAGAAATTAACAGAAACGTGTCTTTACATGTCTAAATGCTCGACAAAAAATGTATGTACGCCTTCAAACTCAACAAGAGTATAATGTTTTGTTGACAGATCGGTCAATATCGACGGTTTTATAGATTTTAATGATAATGAGAGAAAAATATATTTTAATTTAAATTTTAATTTCGGTCTGAAATACATCAAAGAATTTTGCTCATTTAGGAATATTGAATGTAATCTATTAACTTAGAATTTAAAACTACAATTAAAGTTTCAAGAACATTTTATTATTTTTTAAATGTATTTTAAACCGTACAAATGTCATTGTTTATTCTTTTGCTTTTTTTGAAGGGAGGTACCTAGACAAAAATGTTGTAAATATAATCGTTATCGACTGTCTACTTTATTTCTCCCCTTTTATTGTTCTCTCTCCTTAATAAAAGCTTTTCTCATATTCTCGAACACACAGTAACGTCTTAGTGGCTTTATTGCCTTGTCTTCTTGATACATCTTCTTTTATTTTCCTAGCCCGTTAATAATGTTTAATTTTTCTTATTCTATCATACTCAGTAAACCCTTGTTGAACTTTTTGTGGCACAAATGAGAAAGGAAGGTTTGGAAATTTTTTACTCACAAGACAGATTGAGGACAAAAGAAAACAACAGATTACAAACACGGGAATATGGATGGCGGAGAAGGGTTTCGAAATAACGAAATACTCAGAGCTGAGGATATACGGCACATACGTAGAGATAACTCCTTAAGTCTTAGTGGCTTAATCGCCTTGCATGGGGCAAAATGTTAAAAAGAAAAAACAAAACTGTTGTACGGTGAAAATAGGAAATCAAAAGAAAAACATTTCATCTTTTATTTACATTATTTACACAGTCTAAATAATGTCAATAGTGTAAATAATTACAATACCACATCTTAGAAATATACACAGATCCTGAAGAAGGCCGAAACGTACAACGGCCGAAACATCGCGATATGACAATAAAGATGAGAACAACAGTCCGGAAAATGTAAATAGTGTAAATGATTACAATACCTCATCTCAGAAATATAGGCTGATCTTGAAGAAGGCCGGAACGTACAACGGTCGAAAAAATAAAGATGAGGACAACAGCCCGAATAATGTAAATAATGTAAGTAATCATAATACCTCATCTCAGAGATATAGACAGCCATTATATCACTAGAAGCAAGTCACTCGATCTGACTAACATCTTTATCTAGTGGGCCATGTGTCCTTGTGAATATGGCAATGAAGATGATGATAACAATCCGAATAATGTAAATAATGTAAATAATCATAATACCTCATCTGAGATATATATATATATATATATATATATATATATATATATATATATATATATATATATATATATATATAATATTTTTTCTTTCTTTCTTTATACTTACACTTTAAATATGTCTTTATACAACGGGGTGGTAATTTATATATCTTTGAACGCTATTTTTTTGAGAGTGGGAAACAAATAATATAGTAAATCCTATTTTTATTCAAACATTGCAATTATAATATTTTTTATCTGAAATTTTACATTAATAATTTCGTCGGGATTAAATAAATTGATTGAGTGATATTTTTACGGATGATGAATTCCTTGAAGGATATTTAAAAACCACAAAATTATTTTTAGATTTTAAGAAATTTTTGAGACAATAATGTGTTACCGATACAAATACGACTAATTAACCCATAGCGGAGGGAAAGAGGCGGAGTCATACCTTTCTGAAATTATTTGCCGTTAATAAAATTCGTACCTTTCCGAAGAGTATTTACTCGTCATATAACGAACACGGCTGGAATTGAAACTCAGCTTTCCGTCCGTTTCGCACTCCTCCCTTATCTGTTGATCAGGAGTAGAGGTTTATCCCTTGTTTCCTGTTTAGGATTGGGTTTCCAATTCCTTATTTATCTATTTACATTTTCTCCCTCCCTAGGAGTAGATAGGTTTTCATGTCACCCGGTTCACTCTCTTACCTGGTCTTTTCGACAGGAGTAACGCCGTATGCCCAGTTTTCTGTTACTATTTATTTATTTATTCTTCCTAGATATAAGGAGATAGGTTCAGCTATCGGTTGAGTCAAACTCCTCCTCGTCCTTTTGAATAGGAGTAGTGGTATATCCCCTGCTTCCAGTTCAGGATTGGGTTTCCCATTCCTTCTGATATAAAATTCAACTCTATACTTCTAACATCTCCGCCTAAACTCTGAAATGTTATTTATTTATTTTCTTCGTTCAGTAGTAGTAGACAGGATTTGTGAATGGGAGTAGAGGTTTATCTCTTGTTTCCTGTTTAGGATTGGGTTTCCGGTTCTTTCTAAAGTCTCCTTCAACTCTATACTTCTAACGTCTCCGTCTAAACTCTGAAATATTATTTATTTATTTTCTTCCTTTAGTAGGAGTAGATAGGTTTTTTGAATAGGAGTAGAGGTTTATCCCTTGTTTCCTGTTTAGGATTGGGTTTCCGCTTCCTTCTAAAGTCTACTTCATCTCTATACTTCTAACGTCTCCGCCTAAACTCTGAAATGTTATTTATTTATTTTCTTCCTTCAGTAGGAGTAGATAGGTTTTTTGAATAGGAGTCGAGGTTTATCCCTTGTTTCCTGTTTAGGATTGGTTTTCCGCTTCCTTCTAAAGTCTACTTCAACTCTATACTTCTAACGTCTGCACCTAAACTCTGAAATGTTATTTATTTATTCTCTTCCTTCAGTAGGAATAGATAGGTTTTTTGAATAGGAGTCAAGGTTTATCCCTTGTTTCCTGTTTAGGGTTGTGTTTCCGTTTCCTTCTAAAGTCATTTGCATACTTTTATTGTCTCTGCGTATACTCTGAAATTTTATTTACTATATATTTATTTCTTCTTCCTCAATAGTAGATAGGTTCAACTATCGTCCGGTTCACAAAACTCCTCGGTCTTTTGAACAGGGGTAGAGGTTTATCCCTTGTTTCCTGTTTAGGATTGTTCCTTCTGAAGTCTTTTTCGGTCTATTTCACTAGCAGAATCTCTCTTGTCCCTTGCTGGCATTATCACCTTGCCAGGGATGAATTGATTAGAAAAAAAGAGAGTATTTATAATCTCAGCTGAGGTGTTGTTAGCGTTCGTCTCTTTCTCTAAAGGTTGTTAATCGGGAAAAATTCTGCGACGAGCAGCGGCCGGGTAGCAGGACTTATAGCAGTCGTATTTAGGATGCTAGAAAGAGAACATAGGCGAGACCGGTACAAGTAGAGACTGAAAAAGATAAAAAAGGAAAAGACAAATTTAGGGGTGGGGTCTAACACTGCTGTATTACGTGCATCTGTTTCTCTTTTTTCTTTCTTTTACCCCCTCTCTTTACCTCTCTTAGTCTTTCGCTTTTACATCTTCGCTTCTTATATCTCTTTCTCCCTATCCCTCCGTTTAATTTATCAATCACTCTCTTCTTACTCTCTATTTTGTCTTCACTCTTTATTTTTCTATCTCATTCTTCCCCTCCCTCTTCGATGCTCTATTGATCTACTCCTCCTCCTCTGCTTAACTATTTCTCTCTCTCTTTCTCTCTCACACCTTTTGCACGTGCTTTCTT